>QAOC01038431.1:224746-343039 GCA_003255005.1 Begonia fuchsioides | reverse complement strand
TAATACAAGATAATGGAGAAATTGAGAAGCACTCGTGACTGTATAAGCTGCAATGGTTCAATCAAAGTGGAGAAGTTAAAGTCCACAAACAAGTGTTTATCACTTTTGGTATAGGCAAGTATGAGAATGAAGTATTATATGACTTTGTGCCTATGGAAGCTGTCCACATTCTACTTAGGCATCCTTGGCAATATAATTGATGAGTAATGCATAATGAGTAGATAAATAACTGCTCATTTATATCAACAAGAGATCGATTAACCTTGTTCTTATGTCACCAAGGGTAGTATACAAAGATCAGCTGGACTCTAACAAAGTTATCATCAAAAGAAATTAGGCAAAAAGGAACAAAAGAGAGAAGAAAGCAATACATCTTAAGAAGAAAAAAGATCATAAAGGAAAGAAGAAAAGAAAAGAGAGATTAAAAAATGAAATTTCTTTATAAAAAAGTGTAAAGTGAGTAGAGCGCACTCCAAAGGATAGTCAATGATGCTCTTATTGCAAAAACACACTACGATGTTTACTAACACTTCTAACCATGTGGTGCCTAGTGTTGTCCAATCTCTTTTGTAGGCTTTTCAAGACATCGTAACAAAAGAAATACCAAAATAAATACCACCAAATCATGGCATCAAACATCAAATCAACTATGTAGTAGGAGCTATGTTGCCTAACCGACCTACTTATTGAAGTAGCCTCAAAGAAATGAAGGATCGCCAACGATAAGTGGTAGTAAAGCTATTAGCTAAAGGCTGCATTAGGGAAAGTCTAAGCCCTTGTGCAGTTCTTGTTTTACTAGTCCCAAAGAAAAGAATAAGAATCAAGGATGTACATTAATAATAGAGCAATACAAAAGAGAGAAGAAAGCAATACATCTTAAGAAGAAAAAAGATCATAAAGGAAAGAAGAAAAGGAAAGAGAGATTAAAAAATGAAATTTCTTTATAAAAAAGTGTAAAGTGAGTAGAGCACACTCCAAAGGATAGTCAATGATGCTCTTATTGCAAAAACACACTACGATGTTTACTAACACTTCTAACCATGTGGTGCCTAGTGTTGGCCAATCTCTTTCATTGGATTTTCAAGACATCGTAACAAAAGAAATACCAAAATAAATACCACCAAATCATGGCATCAAACATCAAATCAACTATGTAGTAGGAGCTATGTTGCCTAACCGACCTACTTATTGAAGTAGCCCAAAAGAAATGAAGGATCGCCAACGATAAGTGGTAGTAAAGCTATTGGCTAAAGGCTGCATTAGGGAAAGTCTAAGCCCTTGTGCAGTTCTTGTTTTACTAGTCCCAAAGAAAAGAATAAGAATCAAGGATGTACATTAATAATAGAGCTATCAATAACATCACGGTAAAATATCGCTTCCATATTCTTTGTTTAGATGATATGCTAGATGAATTTCATGGCATGCTTCTTTTCAAAAATTAACCTGAAAAGTTGTTACCACCAAATTTGAATGAAAGAAGGGGATGATTGGAAAACTACATTCAAAACAAACCATAGATTATACGAGTAGTTAGCTATGCAAATTGGCTTGACAAAAGCTCTTAGTACTTTCATGAGGTTGATGAATCATGTCTTACGTCCATTCATAAGTAAATTTGTTATAGTTTATTTTGATGATATATTTATCTACAGTAGAGTATTAATGATCATATCTTACACTTGAAAGAAGTATTTTTAGTACTTAGGCAATAAAATTTATAAGCTAACAAGAACAAGTACATTTCTTGCATAGATTACATGGTGTTGTTTTTGGATTTTGTTGTTAGTTAGCAAGGAGTATAGGTTGATCAAGAGAAAGTTTTGGCAATTCACGAGGGGTTGACAAGAAGAAATGCCAACCAAGTTCGTAGCTTTGATGGACTTGCGTGCTTTTATTGCCATTTTGTTAAAGATTTCAGTACAATTGCCGCCCCACTCACCGAGGTAATAAAAATTAATGTGGTGTGTTGTAGATTTCCCCCGGCTCCTCACTCATGATTTTGCTTATCTGTAATTCTTTGTTGCTTTTATTTTATTTCCCTAAAACAAAAAAAAAATGAATGTGGTGTGATGCGGATCAAATGGTGATACAAGACCAATTGCAAGGAATTGGAGGCCTAATGACAAGGTCTAAAACTTAGAAAATGCATAAGGCACTACGTTGCTTAGTGGAGGAAATTGAAATAAAAGAATCTATTTAATATTAAAAAAAAATGCTTATTATGTTAACTGTTGAAGAAGATATTGATATCATGCAAGGTGGTCCAGGACACAAGCCCAAGAGTCGAAGCCTAATACAAGATATTGAAGGGACAAAGGAAATAGGAAATTACATGCAACTTTCCTTAAATCAAATTTTTACTTGATCAGCAAGAATATATTGGCAGATTAGAAAACCTTCCCAGAGTTATTTTGAAAAGTTTTTCTTACAAAAGTTTTAGCTGCCTTCAAGACCTTTTTGGAATATGCTGGATCATAAAAATCAAACGTCATTTGGCTTGAAAAATACACAGTTTACCAAAACAAAAGTGCCCTGCAACAATTCCTAATTACTTTCTATTTCCTAGTTTACTTGTTGCTAGTTTATAAAGTGTATAGCCTATTTAAAGGCATCTAAGCTATTGTAATAGGGGACAACTTTTATGATTAATTCACCTTGAGTTTTTTGGAGAGAATTTTCTCTTTGGTTCTCTGCGAAGAACTCAATCTTCATCAAGTTAATTCTTGATAGATCAACTTTGATAGCTTTGGTTCTTACCGACAATTTTGGTCTCGGTCAAGCTCCTTGTTTGATAACTTAGGTTCCGTCGGAAAGGTTTTATTGGGGTCAAGTTCCTTGTACTTGATTCAAAGACGATCCAAAGATCTTTTTTCATTGTCGAAGGGTCTTTGGTTGGATATACCTGTAACAACCCTCATTTTCATTTTAGAATTTTGTGACTCTAAGATGGAAGTGTTTAAGATTTGTTTTATGAATGTTGGGTAAATATTGTGGAATTAAAGTATTGTTGATGTTAGCAATTTAGTAGGTTTAAGGTGATAATGAAAATAAGGTTTAAGGGGGGGGTATAAGTAATGATGTTATTCGGATAGGTTAGAAAATCCTCTAAGTGTTTAGGAATACTTTGGGTCGACCCCAGGATCGAGGAGGGGTCGACACAATATAACCCTTTCGGTCGACCCAGGATCGAGGAGGGGTCGACACAATGAATACTTTCGGTCAACCCCAGGATTGAGGAGGGGTCGACACAATTGTGTACTTTAGGACGACCCCAGGATTTAGGAGGGGTCGACACAATTGAATACTTTAGGTCGACCCCAGGACTTAAGAGGGGTCGACACAAGTCACTCTCGGGAACTTCCTTCAGTCGACACAAAGATCAAGCGGTCGACACAAACAACTCTTTCCCCAATTTGAGTTGAAAAGTAAACCAAAACATGTAGAGTTTTCATTGGTGGACTTAAAGGAAAGGTTGATTTTTGTTTAATTAAGGAGATAAGAGGCATGGTCTGCCATTTTCCTTCTAGCACGATTTCTTCTCCCTATTTTCCTCTGAGCTCTCACGTCTTGATTAAGGGGAGAGTGAGATTGAGAAAGAAAAGAGATTTTGTGAGAGAAAAGAGTAAGGAAGTGAGTTATCTCAAGAGAGGTGAGGTAGGAAACACTAAAGCTTTCTTGGAGACTAAAGTTCAAGGTAATTTTTCTAAACTCTGAGTTTCTTTTAGGTTCAGTAAGGATAATATGATGTATTGGTTGGGTTGGTGGATAAATATGAATGATTTCATATTAATTTCTGTGAAATTTGTTAATTATGCGCAAGGTTAGGGTTTTTTAGATTCGGTCAAATTTTAGCACAAATTTGAGTTTATGTCCTTTATAAGAGTTAAATTAGACTCTTAAAGTGATCAAAATTCATTTGAATCACTCAATTTGAAGCTATGTATAAAAATTTATGGACATCGCAAGTCAGTGTACGTAAACTGGGGAGAGCTGCGGTCGACCACTTATATGTTAGGGTCGACCGATTCTAGATTTAAAAACATAGGCTCTCTGTTTTGTCAACATGGGTCGACCCCTTATAGGTTGGGTCGACCGGTCCTTGATTTTCAGTGTTGCATACTCACTGTTATGTCAACATTGATCAACACTTTATGCTCAGATAGTTTTATGAACTTGGTGTCTTCTAAGAAGTTATAGTAGACCCTTTGAGGAATAATTTGACATTCGTAGCATCATGAATGGATCAATATAGAGGAAGTTATAGTTGTTCAAAGTTGGAATAAAGTTATGACTTTACGCAATAAAACAGGTTACGTTACCTGAATTTTCATCCTTGGATGATCTATATGTTCAGGTCATCAATTGGATTAAAAGAGGCTCAAGTGGATTAATTTAAGATAGCGGTTAAGGTAAGAACTCATTGCATGTGTTTTGGCCTTCGGGGCCTACATCACAAAGAGTAGGACTCAGGTTAACGTGATTGAGAAATGTTAAAATGTTAAGTTATCAAGCATGAAACGAATACGTTATAGTTATATATGTATGAAATCTGTTTAGGGTGCATCGCACCGTGCACCGGCCCAATAATATGGGTATGATTGGTGTTTTCGTGACATTGAATTGTGATGTGTATACTATACATAACGCCTAAATACCTAAAGCATGAAAAGTATGTTAAGAAATAAAGTTTAAATGCATTTGGGAGACATATGTGTTTATGTGTGACTTATGTTAAGTTGTTAAGCAAAGCATGATTTCTTAAGTTATCAAGAATGCATGAATTAAGTCAAGTTGCCAAGTTTTGCATGTCATCTCATTAATGCATCATATTTCAAGAAAAATGTTTATCAAACATGCATTCAAAATGTCATCATTCATCGCATGACGATCAAGTTATCAAGTCTCAAGTTATCAAGTATCAAGTTATGAGAGGACCCCGTAGGTTCTAACTCTCTATCAAGCTATTATATTATGAGAGGACACCATAGCTGCTAACTCTCTATCAAGTTATAAAGTTATCAAGTTATGGGAATGATGCATTTCCCCTTTGTACGATGTAATAGCAGCATGTATCAAGTTAAGTTTTGAGGATGGTCTTGGTATGGGACACGAATCTTCACTTTAAAAATGAAATGACCTTTTGAGGATGGTCGTGGTATGGGACATGGATCCTCACCCCAAAATGATTTGAAAAAGACACGTTTTACGAAAAGAACATGTTTTAAGCATACCATGAGCATGCTAGGCACGTAGGATATTATGATTTCTTACTGAGCCTTAAGCTCACTAGTTAAGCTTTAGTCCTCATCACGTGCCATGACATGTGGATGAAGCTGTTTTGGAGCGGCTATTTACGAAACCAAGCAACGACCCGTAGGGGAAGGAAAGGAAAATGGTTTTAATGTATTTGATGTTTTATCGCAAAACTAATTAGATGCTTTACGATATTTTGAATGATGTTGGTGAAGCCTTTTATTAAAGTCTTGAACAATTATGTCAAACGTTTTAAAGGAATGAAAATTATTATTTTGCGTAAAGTTACCTTTAACCTGTATTGATGAAATTGAGGTTTACACATGTATGAGTTCATTAGTTCAACATTTAAAGTATTACGCTTCCGCTAAATTTTCAAGTCAAGTATTTCAAGTGTATTTACAAAAAAAAATTTACCATTGTTTTCAAAATGTTTTTAAATAGCGGGATGTTACAATACCCGTGGTTCTCATCATGGTTTTTCAGTGGATGAAAGCACAAGAAGAGCCATTCCAAAAGATTTAGGAGAGGGTAGCAAATCCACATTTGTTGGCTTTACCTAATTTTAAGGAACCTTTTGAAGTTGAGTTTGATGCTTCATGTTTGGAGATTGGAGCTATTATAATGCAAGATCACTGTTCATTTGCATATTTTAGTGAGAAGTTAGTTAGTGTATTGGAAACATGACAACATTAACTATTGGCACGAAAGTTCATCATTTGCACAGATCACGAGTCCCTCAAGTTTCTTTAAAACCAATACAAGCTCAACAAACAACATGCCAGATGGATGAAATTTATAGAGTTTTTTCTCTATGTCATCCATTGCAATAAAACTAAGGAGAATGTGGTAGTTCATGTCTTTCTCACAGGTATGTTCTGATTTCCTCCTCAGGAGCTAAACTACTTAGATTTTAGTTTATAAAAGATACATACCTTCGTGATAATGATTTTGGAGAACTATATAAGGTTTGTTAGAAAACTAAATATGGGGAATACTACAAGCTTGATGGTTTTCTTTTCAAGAGATAAATTATGTGTTTGATTAGAGAATTTTTAGTGAAGAAAGCACATGGAGGAGTTCTTATGAGACATTTTGGGATAACAAAGACCTTAGGTTTCATCTAAGAGTACTTTTACTAGCCACGTCTAAAAAGGAATGTTGAAAGGATTTGTAATAGATGTGTTATGTGTAAACAAACATAGTCTAAAATCTAATCCAATGGCTTGTACATGCCACTACCCTCCTTAATGCTTGCTAGATAGATATTTTAATACATTTTGTGCTAGATTTGCATCGAAGAAAGAAAGGTAATGATTCAATCTTTGTTCTAGTGAATAAATTTTCCAAAATGGCACACTTTATTTCATGTCACAAATTTGCTAATGCGACCCATATTTCTAATTTGTTCCTTCGAGAAATTGTTAGGAATCTTGGGATTCATAAGACCGTAGTGTCTGATAGAGATGCAAAGTTTTAAAATTATTTCTGGAAAACATTGTGGGTAAATTAGGTACTAAACTTCTATTCTCCACCATTTGTCACCCACGATGTAATGGACAAATGAAAGTTGTCAATAGGAACTTATCAACACGATCCACCACAAAGACAAACATTGAGAGTTTGGAAGAGTGTCTACCACATGCTGATTTTACTTATAATCGCTCAGTTCATTCATCTACTCAGTTTTTACCTTTTGAAATCGTATAACCAACGAAAGAGAAAGATAAAAGAAAGAAAAAAAAAGTTACGTAAATGTCATTGAGAAGGGGTTTGAGTTTTCTATCTCCTTAGGTAGACTCAAGTTTGTTTTCTCTCAAACCTTTGAATCGAGTTGGCTGTCCCCTTACGTGGACTCAAGTTTGTCGTCTCTCATTCCTTGCCAAGAAGCCCCAATGATAAGGAATGATAGAAGTTAGAGTGAAAGACCAAAAATAAAACGAAAAGAAAAGTTTTACCTATGAATACCATGTACATGTTCATGCATATCTTATACTACTTGCTGATCCTTATGCTAATAGATCAGTTTAATGATGTAGGTGAAGAGTTTAATGATGCAGGTGAAGAAGACATACATTGAGAGGTGTACAAGATGGATCGCTTTGTTCATGGGAGTTGTCGACGCTGTTTGAGGAGATTTTGACTTGTGGGCAAGGATTTTGAAGAATCATAAATAATGGTTAGGAAAAGAAGTTTTCAACCTTATATATATAGCTTGTAAATATGTTTTAAGTACATTTAGTTTTCATGATTGCCTAGAACAATTTTACAAGAAAGTGTTTTCAGCTGCAAGTAAATAAAATGAATGAATATATTTTGAGTCAGGAAGGACGTTACAGCCTTAACCTTTGAACCCTTGACCTTGGACCCTAACACACTAGAACCTTAAAACCTTAGACTTTGACGGTGAACCCTGAACCCTCTAACCCTTTACCCAAGAACCCTAAACCCTAAACCCAAAACCCTATAACCTTTAACCTTGAACCTTGGAACCCTGAATCCTCGAAACCTAAATCATTGAAACCTGGAACCCTGGAACACTTGAACACTTAACCCTTGAATCCTGGAACCCTTGGAACACTTAACACTTGAACCCTGAACGATGAACTTTGGACCTTAGAACCCATTAAACCCTGAAACCTGAGACCCTTGAATCATGAGCCTTGAACCCTGAACTCTTAAACCCTAAATGCTGAACTTTGGACTATAGAACCCCTTGAACCCTCAAAAACATAATCTTCAAACTCTAAAACCTTTAAACCCAGAACCCTGGAACCTAAAACCCTTGACCCTAAAACCATGAATCCAAGATTGTGGAACCGTGACCCTAAAATCATGACCCTGGAACCATGGACCCTGAAACGTTATACCTTCAAAGCCTAAAAGATGAACCTTTGAACCCTATAACCTTCAAACTTAAAACTTGGAAACATGAACCCTGAACCCTGAACGTTAGAATCCTAGAATCATTAACTCTGAACTCTAGAAACCTTAAGCCTAGACCTTGGAACCCCCATAATCTTGAACCCGAAAGCTTGAAACCCTAAACCCTTAACCTTCAACCATAAACCGTGAACCGTAAACCCTTGAACTTTGAAACAGTAGAACCATGTAACCTTGAACCCGGAAACCCTAAACTCTTAGCTCTAAAATTTTGAACATGGAACCATGGAACCTTGAACCTTTAACGTTTAACCCTGAACCCAAAACCCTGAACCCTAAACCCTCTTACCCTTAACATAGAACCTTGGAACTTTGAAACCCTTAATCTTAGACCCTAAAACCATGGACCCTTGAAACTGTACCATGAAACCATGGAAGCCTAAACCCTGAAACTGTGAAACCATGAATCTGAACCTTAGATTCTAGAAAATTGAACCTAAGAACCTAAACCTTGAAAGCCTAAAACCTGAACCCTAGAATCCAACAACCTGAAACGTTGAACCTTAGAACCCTAAACCTTTAACCTTGGAACCCTTGAGCCATGGAAGCTTGAACCCTAAAACATGAAACCTTTAACCCTGGTCCTTGGAACCCAAAAACCTTGAACCATGACCCCTAAACCTTGAAACCTGAAACCCGACACCTTGAAATAATGAACCCTAAACCCTAGAACCCTAGAGCCAAGTAACCTTGAACTCTAAATCTTAAACCTTTGAACTCTAAACCTAGGCACCTTATATCTTGAATCTTGAACCTTGAACATTGAACCATTAACCTTGGAAGCTTGAAAGTTTGAAACCTTGAACCCTGGAACCTTAAACCTTGAAATCTTAACTTTGGAACCCTAATCCCTAAAACCCTGAATCTTGGAACCCTAAATACTAGACTATGAACCATGGAACCCTAGGACCCTATAACCTTAAACACTTGAACCTTGAACCCTGAAACCTTTGAACCCTGAAACCTTTGAACCATGAACCTTAAAACCACGAATCCTAAACAATGAATCTTGGAATCTTGAACCTTGGACTAAGAACCTAGAACCTTGAACCTAAAACTTTGGAACCCTAAAATCTTGGACTAAGAACCATTAACTTAACCATATAACCATGAACCTTGAACCTTGTACCCTTGAACCTTAAAGTCCTAGACATGACTCAAGTTTGGATGAGGATTAAGTGGAGAAAATGAAAATGGTATAAGGAGTTTCAGGTTTGAATGTAAAAGTTGAATGTTTGAGGTGGAACAAAGGTTAAATTGGGATACAAATATAGAAGGATGAAAATAAATCAATAGTTTAATATAATTGAATGACTTAGAAAATAATAGAATGATAGTTGTGTTTGAATGATGATTGATTAATGAATGGAAAGAAGGATTGATGTTGGATTGAAGAAAGATGAAGTGACTTTGTGTAACACCCATTTTTTTTTTTTAAAAACATACTAACTTTTCACAATTAAGATAAACTCGTAAATTTGAAATCCTTGAGATAAAATACAACGGAAGACTTTCCTTTAACTTCATCAAAATCAATTACATTCGAAATAAGTAATCCAAAACATACTTATACTTTAACATTAAACCAAGTTATTACAAAACAGTTATAAACTAAACATAATATTATACATTAGTTTTTAAACAAAACATTTTCCATTTACATGAGCCACCCACCGGTCAAAATCGCACTAACAGCCACAAACTTCAACGATGGACGTACTTCACCACCTCGAGCATCTATCAGCGGTAAGTAAAACCCACGGTATTTGTTTCATCACCTACATTACAAAGTTAATTTAATGAGCCTAACGCTCAGTAAGTTAATCCATAATAATGCAACATTTATGAGACCTTTATGCGTATGCTATTTCATAAAAACAATGAAATTTCAGTATCGTTCGTTTCTTTTCTTTTTCTTTCACTTAACAGTCCAGTTAATGTGGGTAATACCGTCTAGGGAAGAGAAGGCACCATTTGGTCCAACCTCTTGGGACAGCCAACTCAACCCCGCCCAACATATAACTATTTACGTACATTTCATTTCATTTCATTTCCTTCATTATATGATCGTTGAAGGTACCACGAGAGAGAGTAGACACCATTTGGCCTCCCTCGAGGCAGTCTAACTCGAGCTCCTCCTTCAACGACCCGTTGCATTTTATCATGAAAATCATGCATGTAAATCATTTTCGTATTTTTCTTAAACCATGATGCATGAACAATTAGAATGCATGAACATGTATGCATGCAATAAAATATTCAATTCAAACATTGCAAGCATTCTAAACATGCATCTTAATTCTAACACCAATCATCAATCAATCATCAAACAAGGCACTCAAACATATCCTCAAATAAATTGAGGTCGGTGTATTGTGCATTACACCCCAAACAATCCAGCATATTTCAAATCATAAATCCTAATCTTTGTAATGTAGTCCCCTTAGGGCCAATCACATGCAACATTAACTTACTTGAGCAGCTAGCTTGTAATAATCCCCTTGAGCCCCTTTTTAATCCAATTGATGACCTAAACATGTAGATCATTCAAAGATCAGGAATCCGGTAAAGTTACCTGTTTTAC
This sequence comes from Begonia fuchsioides, assembly GCA_003255005.1. Taxonomy (NCBI): domain Eukaryota; kingdom Viridiplantae; phylum Streptophyta; class Magnoliopsida; order Cucurbitales; family Begoniaceae; genus Begonia; species Begonia fuchsioides. The sequence goes on along the minus strand of QAOC01038431.1, from coordinate 332,259 downwards.
AGCATAAAGTTATTTTCATAACTCGCTATCCACTAATCCATTTGAGTCAATTCTAGTGGGCATTGGATCACTCAAGGTGTATATTACATTTCATTAGAAGACCATAATTTCAATGGAGCTTCATAACTTCATACATTACGCATAATTCCGAAACCGGTTCTAACACTCCTGATTTTCAACTCTTGTTTTCTATCCCAACTTCAAACAACCATAACTTTCTCTCTATTGATCCATTCGTAATGATCAAGGTGTCAAATTAATCCATAAAGGGTCTAATTCAACTTCTTAGAAGACACCAAGTTCAGAAAACGAACGTATCATAAGGTGCCAATGAGTGTTCGGTCGACATAACCCAAGAATGGGTCGACCGAAGTGACAAAACAGAGAGCATGCTTTCTGGAAATCGAACTTCGGTCGACATAACCCACGTTATGTCGACATAAGTTTTCCCAGTTTTTCCTACTAACTTGTAAAACACATAACTTCATCTACAAAGCTCCGATTTGAGTGATTCAAACTGATATAGATTACTCTAAAGGTCTACCATAACTCTTATGAAGGACACAAACTCCATTTCGTATCAGGATTCGACCAAAACTCTAAAACTCTAACATTGTACGTAATTTACTGATTTGAAAACACTCAACACGAAATCATTCATTTCTTAACCACCAATTCAACCAATACCATCATTTTTATCATTATTGAACCTACAAGAACTTTAAAGGATAGGAAAATTACCTTGAGCTTTAGTCTCCACGAAATAACTAAGCTCTCCACTTCACTTCTCTTGAAGTCACTCTCTTTTTCCCTAACAAAACTTCCTTTCTATCTCACAAAACTTCTTCTCTTTCTCAAGCTCTCTCCTCCTTGAGTTAGAGCACGAAAGCTAGAGAGAAAAGGGGGAAGAAATCGTGGATGGAAGTAAGAGTGGCAACCCATGCCTCTTTTATGTCATTTATTAAACAAAATCAATCTTCCTCCTACATCCACGAATAACATTTCTCCAAGTTTTTTGGCTGCCCATGCCTTAAACTTTCGTAATTAAACCATATTAAAGTGTATTTCACGTCCATTCATCAGATTTCTCCACGTTTTAGTTGACTTTTCAACAGCATGGTGCTTATGTCGACCGATCGTTCGTTATGTCGACCGAACTTGTTTCCCGGGAGTAACTTATGTCAACCGCTCGTTCGTTATGTTGACCGAACTTGTTTCCCGAGAGTAACTTATGTCGACCGCTCGTTCGTTATGTCGACCGAACTTGTTTTTGTGTCGACCCCTCCAAAAATCCTGGGGTCGACATAAACGCTTTACCGTTTCCATACACTGACTTGAGATGCCCATAACTTTTTCTACATAACTCTGAATCGAGTGATTCTAACAACTACAAATCACTCTAAGAGTCTACTCTAACTCTTATGAAGGTCATAAACTCTAATTCGTGATACAATTTGACCTAACAACCAAAACAAAAATGGACTTCAAATAAACACTTTTCATTTAAAAGTCTAATTTCTCAAAATAATAATGAGGGTTGTTACACTTTGGTAGTTTTAGCTGTGATGTTAGATTAAAGAGAGATGATGGGTTTGTATAGGTAAAGTAGTTGAGATTTGATGATGAGTTATTTAATGCAATTGGGATTGAAGGAGATGATTAAAAGGTTATGGAAAAGAAGGGATAGTGACTTTGAATGAAATAATGATGAAAATTGTAGAAAATATTTTGGTTATTTAGGATTTTGTAGTCGGATTGCCTACAACAAACAGTGGAGCAGGTGAAAACCATACAACAAAGGATGAAAGCTGCTCAAGATCGTCAGAAAAGCTATGCAGATCGGCGACGAAGAGCACTAAAATTTAAGGAGGTAGATGGAGTGTTTTTAAAAGTTTCGCCATTCAAAGGTATGATGAGGTTTGGGCAGAAAAGGAAATTGGCACCGAGATCCATTGGACCATTTAATATTTTGGAGAAAGTGGGAAACATGGCCTATATGTTGAAATTACAAGAAAACTTGGCAGGAGTCCACAATGTGTTTCATGTGTCAATGTTAAGGAAATGCATTCGTGATCCATCCCAAGTGGTGGAAGCAGAACAGATAGAAATAGAGCCAACTATGAGTTATGAGGAGTAGCCAATAAGGATACTGGATACAAAAATAAAGGTGTTGCGGAACAAGAAAATTCCATTGGTGAAAGTTCTATGGCGAAATCATAACGTGAAGGAAGCTACCTGGGAAAGAGAACAAGAAATGAAGGGAAAGTATCCAGAGATGTTTAAAGTTTAAATTTTGAGGACAAAATTTTTTTTAAAGAGGGTAGAATGTAACAACCCTTATTTTTATTTTAGAATTTTGTGACATTCAAGGTAGAATGTAACAACCCTTATATAACCCTTTAGAATACTTTTGGTCGACCCCAGGATCGAGGAGGGGTCGACACAATAGAACCCTTTGGAATACTTTCAGTTGACCACAAGATTGAACGGTTGACACAAATAACTCTCGGGAATTCCTTCGGTCGACACAATGGTCGAGCAATTGACACATTCTCACTGACCCAAGTGGAAAAGTCAACAAAAAACTTGGAAAAAAATCTGATGGGTGGACGTAAGAGAAACATTGGTTTTTTTTTAATTAAGGAGATAAGAAGGCATGGTCTATCATTTCCCTTCTAGCACGACTTCTTCTCCCTATTTTACTCTAAGTTTTCACGTCTTGATCAAGGGGAGAGTGAGATTGAGAAAGAAAAGAGGTATTGTGAGGTGGAAAACTCTGAAGCTTTCGTTGAGACTGAAGTTTAAGGTATTTTTCTATCCTCTTCAGTTATTTTAGGTTCAATAATGATAAAATGATGGTATTGGTTAGGATGGTGGATAAATATGAATGATTTCATGTTAATTGCTGTGAAATCGGTTAATTAGGCACAAAGTTAGAGTTTTGGAGATTCGGTAGATATGTGTTACGAATTGGAGTTTGTTTCCTTTATAAGAGTTAAAGTAGACTCTTTGAGTGATCAATATTCGTTTGAATCACTAAATTCTAAGCTATGTAGACAAAGTTATGGATGTTGCAAGTTTGAAGACGAAAACTGGGAGAGGAATTCGGACTACCGTTTTGTAAGTTTGGTCGTCCGTTTTGTAAGTTAGGTCGATCGGTAACAGTCGACTGGTTCCCGATTTTCAGAATGCATGCTCTCTATTTTTTAACAGTAGTCGACACCTTGATTTAAGCGGTCGACCAGTTATGGATTTAAACCAATGCATACTCTCATTTCTTCTAAGAAGTTACAGTAGACTCTTTAAGGAACAATTTGAGACCTTAAGCATAACAAATGGATCATTATCAAGGAAGTCATAGTTGTTTGAAGTTGGGATAAAGTTATGACTTTACGCAATAAAATAGGTTATGTTACCTGAATTCTGATCCTTGGATGATCTATATGTTTAGGTCCTCAATTGGATTAAAAGAGGCTCAAGTAGATTGATTCAAGATAGCTGCTAAGGTAAGTTGGTATTTAGATTGTTTGGCCCTTAAGTGGGACTGCATTGCAAAGATTAGGATGTATGTTTGATGTACGTTGTATGTTTGTTTTCAAGACATGTATGATGTTATACTTATTTTCATGTTATGTTTGATGTGATTTAAGTAATGTTTTATAGTCACATAGTCATGGATCATAGTTTTACAAAATATCAACGAACTATTTTCATGCATGGTTTTACAACGTAGTTGGAGGTAAACGAGATATGATTGGTGGTATGGGACGCCAATTATGTTTCGTCTCCGATGAATTAAGAACATGAAAAGCAGAACAGTAAAAAAAATTGTTATTAATGGCCTGAACACTCCAAGCAGTAATGTAAGTAAGCCCAGTGGAAGTTGAAGTAGGTGGAGGGATGTGTTCTTGAGATCCTGTAATATTTCCAAAGATAAAGAAGATATGAAACCTAAGAAACGTGAATGAAATTGTGCATTGTTTTAACAACATAGCATACTAATGCATTGCATTTTATAGTTATGCTACTTACTGAGCTTTAGGCTCATAGTTTAGGCTTTGCAATGTAGGGAATGTAACGGAGGAAATGGTGCAAGTGACTGACCAAGGAGTTAGAGCAGAGGAGTGTCCAAATGATACAGTTTATTGAGTGACGGCCGATGGAGAGTGATGCATGACACACACACAGTCATAATATAAATTTTTTTCAATGTTTGAATATTTTAAAGATGTATATAGTATTTTGGAGTGATGGATTACAAAGGTTTTGAAATGAATGTATCTTGAACTAAATTCTTCCGCTGTAAGTTTAAATTGTTAGATGCTCATGTATTTTTTATAAAAGGTGGAATTCAGATTGTTATTTACAAAGAGTGTATGTATGTTTTTAATTTGACAGTTTTCCTTGTAAACTATTTTATAAACTAAAGATAGTTTTAGAAACTAAAGTAACAAGTATTCCACCAATGTAAGTAAGTAAGTAAGTAAGAACTCAGTAACAGACCGGTTCTCGGGTCGTCAGTAATGTAAGAAAGTAAGTAAGAAAAGCAGCGAGTGACGGCTCAGGAATCGGGTCGTTATACCATAGAACCTCGAACCCTGAACCTTAAACCCTTAAATCCTGAATTTTGAACCCTAAATTGACGAACAGTGGAACCTTAAATCCTTTAACCTTGAAAACTAGACTTTGAACCCGGAAACTTTGGTCCCTAGAACCCTTTAAACCAAGTACATTAAACTCTAAAACTCTTGAATCCTAAAACCCTCCACCCTAAAACCTTGAACCTTAGAATCTTGAACCCTGAACCCTAAACCCTAAACCATAAAAACCTCAACGCTAATCTTTGGACCCTTGAACCCCTTAAACTGTGAACCGTAAACCCTTAACCCTGGAACCCTTAAAATAATATAACCTTTAACACTGAAACCTCGTACCTTTAACCCTGAACCATGGAACACCATGGAACCTGGACCTTGGAACCCTATAACCTATAAACTAAATCTTAAAACTTGATTCTTGAACCCTAAACCTTGTACCCTGAAACCTTAGAACCCTCTAACCTATAACATAGAATCTTGAATCATAGAACCCCTGAACCTTTAAACATGAACCTTGAACCACAAACCTTGAACCCTAAACCAAGAACCTTGAACTTTGAACCCTAAACCTTGGACCATAGAACCCATGAGCACTAGAACTTTGAATCCAGAATCATAGAATTCTTAACCATGAACCTAGAACCCTAAACCTTAAACTACAAACCGTGAACCTTGAACCTTAAACCCTGAACCATAGAACCTTAAAATCCTGGAACCTTGTAACGTTAGAACCTTGAACATTGAAATCCTAAACACTAAACCCTTAACCTTATAACCATGAACTTTGGAACCTTGACCCTGAGTCCCGAAACCCTTTGCCCGTAATTATGAACTCTTGATCACTGAACCCCAAACCTTGAAACACTAAAAACCTAAACACTGAACTCTGAACCCTGAACCATAAAACCTGAATCCTGAACACGAAAACCTGGGAATATTGAAACCTGAAACCTTAAATCCTTGAACCCTAAACCTATAATCTTGGAAACCTGAACCACTGTACTCTAAATCTTTGAACCCTGAATAATGAACCTCAAAACCCTTAAACATGGAACCTTAACCCTAGAACCCTAAACTGTAAACCCTTGAACCCTAAATCCTCCCTGAACCCTAAACCCTAAACCTTGAACAATAAATCCTGAAACTCTAAACCATAAATCTTGAACCCTATACCCTTGAACCTTAAACCTTAAACCCTGAACCCTAAACCTTAAACCCCGAAGCCTGGACCTTGAACCGTGAATCCTAAACCTTCAAACCTTGAACCCTCAAACCTTAACCCTTTAATATTGAACATTAAAACCTTGAGCCCTAAATCCTATACCTTGAATCGTGAACCATGAACCTTGGAACATGAACCCTTGAACCGTGAACCTTTAACCATCAACCATGGAACCGTGAATTGTGAATGATGAACCTTGAACTCAGAACATTTAAACCCTTAAAACCTGGAACACTAGAACCCTTAATTGTGATTACTTAAACCCTCAAACCTTAAAATCTGCAACCCACTCTAGCAATGGAATCCTAGACTCTAGAACCCTTAAACATAAAATCCTAGAACCCTAAACCTTTAACTCTGAATCCTTGAACAATGTACCTTTGAACCATGAACCCTAAGCCCTACAGCCTTGAACCGTAGAACATTGGAAAATTAACCTATTAACACTAAACTCTAAACGAAGAACATTGAACTCTTGAACCCTTATCGATGGACCTTGGAACCCTTGAACCATGAACCAAGAACCCTTAACATTCAACTGTAAACCCAGCAACCTTGATACTTGAAACCTTAAATCTTGAACCCTAAGCCATGAAACCCTAGACCCTAGAACCTTCTACCCTAGAACCATATACACTCAAACCTTGAACCCTCAAACCCAAAACCATAAACCCTTAACCTTTGAACCATGAACCTTGGAACCTTAAAACCTTGGAACTTTGACCCTTAAGCCTCGATTACACTGTGAACCCCGAATCCTAGAACCCTTAACTCTTGACTCTTAACCCTTGAACACTGAACTATGAACCTAGCCCTAGAGCCCTAAACCTTGAAATCTGAACCCTAAACCCTAAACCATGAAACCTAGGAACAATGTAACATTGGAACCTTGAACCTTGAATTTATGAACCCTGAATTCTAATCTTTGAACCCTAAACACTTATACCCTGAACCTTGGAACCCTAAACCCTTAACCCTAAACTTTAGAACCCTAAAACGCTGAAACCCTGAACCATGAACCCTAACTCAAAACCCTTAAACCCTAAAACCTTGAACTGTGGAACCCTAAATCCTAAATGGTAGAACCCTAAAAGCTTAAACCCTAGAACCCTAAATCGTAAACCCATCAATACTAAACCTTGAAACCATGAACCATGAATCCTTAATCATGGAAGCCTTAAACCCAAAACCCTTAACCCTAGAGCCTTGAATCGTGAACCCTTACGCTAAAAATCTTGAAACCCTTGACATTCAAATCCTTACGCTAAAAATCTTGAATCCTGAACCTTGAACCCTTAAACCCTGAACCCTAAATCCTGGAACTCAAAGCTTTGAAACTTCAATCCTTAATCTTGAAACTTGAGCCCTGAACCATGAACCTTGGAACACTAAACCATGGAACCTTGAACCCTAGAACCTGAAACCCTAAACCTTGAACCCTTGAACCCATAACCCTTGAACCCTTGTACCATGAACAATGAGCCTTGAGTGCTAAACTCTAAAAAATAAACCCTAAACCTGAATCCTTGAACCAAAAATCTTGAACCCCAAAACTAAACCCTGAACCCAAATTAATGAACCCTAAACCTTTAAGCCTAGAACCTTGAACCATAAACTCTTTAACCCTCGAATCGTGAACCTTCAATAATGGAACCTTGAATCTTGAAACTTGAACACTAGAACCCTAAAAAGTTGAACCCTTTATCTTTGAACCTTGAATCAAGAGGTATGACCTTAGATTACGTGGTTTCGATTAAGGGCAAATGAAAATTATCAGGTTATCAATGGTTTTGTATGTTGGTTATAAGTGGTACACATAAATTAGAAGTTTTGCTCCATGGTTCTATTTATTGGCTAACCAATCATGTTAGGATATCATATATATGTTTATGAATGATGAAAATTCGAAATTGGTGGAGGTTGTGCATATTTCATGAAAGTTGACACAAAACTAGTCAATTTTAGATTTCATCTCTGAAACTAATGCAAAACTAATTTTGAGGTCCTAGATATTTTTGTATGCCAAATTAGACACCATGAGTGAAATATGGGTTTTACAATCACAACGTTTCATGGTTTATAGAACAAGTTATGATATTTTTAAGTTATCACAAAACATGGCATCGATTCTGAAAATTGTGAATTATATTTGGTGAATGAGGTAAATGTGATTCACAACTGTCCCTACTGCTAGAAGGACTTACTAAGAATAGACAAGGTAAGTAGTATTGTGTGTGTTTTTCCCTTAATTGGGTTTAGATTATAGAACAATAGGACTTTGCTATTGTTTTATGCTTTAGATGTTAAGATGAGATGCACATATAAAATGATATAGAAAATCATGATTCTCTTTATGATATGATGGATTATTTTCTAGAAATACCATGCATCATGTTAGGAACTATTTACATGCATGAGATTTCATATGAAACATGAAAATAGTTCTTTCGAGTTGAGCTCATATAACCAACAAAAGAGAAATATAAAATAAAGAAAGAAAAAATTAGATAAATGTCATTGGGAAGGAAGTTGAGTTTGCTGTCTCCTTAGGTGTACTCAAGTTTGTTGTCCCTCAAAACTTTTAATCGAGTTGGTTATCCCCTTTTGTGGACTCAAGTTTGCCATCTCTCGTTCCTTGCCAGGAAGCCCCAATGATAAGGAAGGATAGAAATTAAAGGAGTGAAAGACCCAGAATAAAATGAAAAGAAAAGTGTTACTTATGAACATCATGTACATGTTCATGCATATCTTATACTACTTGATAATCCTTAAGCTTATAGATGAGTTTAATGATGTAGGTGAAGAAGACGTACACTGAGAGGTGTACAAGATGGATCACTTTCTTCATGGGGGTTGCTGACGCTGTTTGAGCAGATTTTGACTTGTGGGCAAGGATTTTGACGAATCATAAATAATGGTTAGGAAAAGTAGTTTTCAACCTTGTATATATAGCTTGTAAATATGTTTTAAGTACAGTTAGTTTTCATGATTGCCTCAAACAATTTTATGATAAAGTTTTTTCCGCTGCATGTAAATAAAATGAATGAATATATTTTGAGTCGGGAAGGATGTTATAGCCTTAACCTTGGAACCCTTGACCTTGGACTTTAGTACACTAAAACCTTAAAACCATAGATTCCTTTAACCCTTTACCCAGGAACCCGAAACCCTAAACTCTAAACCCTAAAACCTTTAACCTTGAACCTTGGAACACTGAATCCATGAAACCTAAACCATTGAAACTTGGAACCCTGGACTGAAACCTGGAAGCTTGAACCTTTAACCCTGAATCCTAGAACCCTTGAAACACTTGAACACTTAACCCTTGAACCTTGAACGATGAACTTTGGACCTTAGAACCCATTTAACCCTGAAACCTGAAACCTTTGAATCATGATCCTTGAACCCTGAACTCTTAAACCCCAAATGCTGAACTTTGAACTATAGAACCCCTTGAACCCTCAATCCCAAACTTCAAACCCTAAAACCGTTAAACCAAAGAACCCTTAACCTTTGATTCCTAAACCATGAACCCTATTACTTTTTGACCCAGAACCTTGGAACCTAAAACCCTTGACCCTAAAACGATGAATCCTAGACCATGTAACCTTGGAACTTTTGTAACAACCCTCATTTATTTTTTTAGAATTTGTGACTTTCAGATAGAAGTGTTTAAGATTTTTTTATGAATGTTGGGTAAATATTAGAGTGTTAAGGTATTTTGGATATTAGTAAATTAGTAGGTCGAAGGTGATGAAGAAAATAATGGTCAACCGGTCGACACTTTTGCAACCGGTCGACATAGAATAGCTCTCGGGAATAGATTCGGTCAAGACCATGGTTAAGCGGTCAACACCATTGTAAACTGATCGACACATTAGTAACTGATTGACATAGGATAGCTCTCGGGGATTTAAGCGGTCGTTACCATGGTTAAGCAGTCGACACCTTGGTTAACTGGTCAACACATTAGTAATCGGTTGACATAGGATAGCTCTCGGGAATTTAAGCGGTCAACACCATGACGAGCGGTCGACACCTTCCCTGATTTAAGTTGAAAAGTCAGCCAAAACTTGGAGGAATCTGATTGGTGGACATAAAGGAAAGGTTGTTTTTTTATTAATAAAGGACATAAAAGGGCATTGTCTGCCATTTCCTTTCCAGCACAATTTCTTCTCCTCCATTTCTTTTTGGGTTCTCACGTCTTGATCAAGGGAGAGTGAAGTTGAGAAAGAAAAGAGGTATTGCGAGAGAAAAGAGTGAGAAAGTGAGTTATCTCAAGAGAGGTGAGGTGGAAAACTCTGAAGCTTTCGTGGAGGCTGAAGTTCAAGGTAATTTTTCTATCCTCTAAAGTTGTTCTAGGTTTATTATAGATAAAATGATGGTATTGGTTGGATTGGTGGACAAATATGAATGATTTCATGTTAATTGTTGTGAAATCGGTTAATTATGTACAAGGTTAGGGTTTTTGAGATTCGGTTGATTTTTTGTACGAATCGGAGTTTATGTCTTTCATAAGAGTTAAAGCTGACTCTTATAGTGATCTATAGCTATCTGAATCACTCAATTCAGAGCTTTGTAGACAAAGTTATTGATGTTGTAAGTTAGTAGACAGAAATTGGGAAAGGACTTCGGTCGACCCCTTTAGGTTAGGTCGACCAGTTCCCGATTTCCAGAATGCATGCTCTTTGTTTGTGAACAGCGGTCGACACCTTATAAGTTAGGTCGACCGGTTCTAGATTTCAAGCAATGCATACTCTCTGTTGTGTCAACATTGGTCGACACTTCATGTTACGTTAGTTTTCTGAATTTGGTATCTTCGAAGAAGTTACAGTAGACTCTTTAAGGAACAATTTGACACCTTAAGCATAAAAAATGGATCATTATCGAGGAAGTTATAGTTGTTTGAAATTGGGATAAAAAGTTATGTTTTATGCAATAAAACAGGTCATGTTATCTAATTTCTTATCCTTGAATGATCTATATGTGTAGGTCATCAATTGGATTAAAAAGGGACTCAAGTGGATTGATTCAAGATAGCTGCTAAGGTAAGTTAGTAATAAGATTGTTTGGCCCTTAAGTGGGACCACATTGCAAAGATTAGGATGTATGTTTGATGTGTGTTGTATGCTTATTTTCATATTACGTTTGATGTGATTTAAGTAATGTTTCATAGACAAATAGTCATGCATCAAGTTTTACAAAATTTCAACGAAATGATTTCAAGCATTGTTTTACAACGTAGTTGGAGGTAAACGAGATATAATTGGTGGTATGGGATGCTAATTATGTTTCATCTCCGATGAATTAAGAACTTGAATATCAGAACAGTAAAGTAAATGGTTATTACAGGCCTGAACACTCCAAGCAATAATGTAAGTGGGCCCAGTAGAAGTTGAAGTAGGTGGAGGGCAGTATTCTTGAGATCGTGTAATATTTCCAAAGATAAAGAAGATATGAAACCTAAGAAACGTGAATGAAATTGTGCATTGTTTTATCAACAACATAGCATACTCATGCATTGCATTGTTATAGTCATGCTACTTACTGAGCTTTAGGCTCATAGTTTAGGCTTTGCAATGTAGGGAATGTAATGAAGGAATTAGTGCAAATGACTGATCAAGAAGTTAAAGCAGAAGAGTGTCCAAATGATACAGTTATTGAGTGATGACCGACGGGGAGTGATGCATGACACACACACAATCATATATAAAATGTTTTGAATGTTTTGAATGTTTTAAAGATGTAATTAAAATGTATATATTATTTTGGAGTGATGGATTACAAAGGTTTTGAAAATGAATGTATCTTACGTTGAACTATTTTCTTCCGCTGTAGGTTTAAATTATTAAATGCTTATGGATTGTACTTAAAAGGTGGAATTGAAATCGTTATTTACAAAGAATGTATGTTTTTAAATTTGACGGTTGTCCTTTTTTACTATTTCATAAACTAAAGATAGTTTTAGAAATTAAAGTAACAAGTGTTCCACCAATGTAAGTTAGTAATGTAAGTAAGTAAGTAAGAATCCAGTAACGGACCGGTTCTCGGGTCGTCAGCGAGTAGGTGAGTCAGTAAGTAAGTCAGTAAGAAAAGTAGTAAGCGATAGCCTGGGAATCGGGTCATTACAACCTTGAACCCTTAAATTCTGACCCTAGAACCCTGAACCCTGAAACCTTATACCTTGGAAGCCTAAAACATGAACCTCTCAACCCTATAACCTTGAAACTTAAAACTTGGAAACATGAACCTTGAACCCTTAAATTTAGAATCCTAGAATCCTTAACCATGAACTCTAGAAACCTTAAGCCTAGACCTTGGAACCTCGGAACTCTTAAACGATAAACCCTTAATCAATAACCCAAAAGCTTGAAACCCTAAACCCTTAACCTTTAACCCTAAACTGTGAACCGTGAACCTTGAACCCTGAAATCCTAAACTCTTAGCACTGAAATTTTGAAGCTGGAACCATGGAACCTTGAACCTTAAACCTTTAACCCATAATCCAGAACTCTGAACCCTAAACCCTCTTACTCTTAACATAGATCCTTGGAACTTTGAAACCCTTAATCTTAGACCGTGAAACCATGGACCTTGGACACTGTACCCTGAAACCATGGAAGCCTAAACCCTAAAACTGTGAAACCATGAACTTGAACCTTAGATTCTAGAACCTTGAACCCTTGAACCCTAAACCTTGAAAGCCTAAACCCTGAACCATGGCCCAAAAATATCAAACGTTGAACCTTAGAGCCGTGGAAGCTTGAACCCTAAAAATTGAAACCTTGTAACCCTTGTCCTTGGTACCCAAAAACCTTGAACCTTGAACCATGACCCTTTAACCCTGAACCCTAAACCTTGAAACCTAAAACCCTGTACCTTGAAATCATGAAGCCTGAACCCTGGAAGCCTAGAGCCTTGTAACCTTGAACCCTAAAACCCTAAATCTTGAACCTTTGAACTCTAAACCTAGGCACCCTGAATCTTGAATCTTGAACCTTGAACCATGAACTTTCAAAGCTTGAAAGCTTCGAACCTTGAACCATGGAACCTTAAACCTTGAAATCTTAACTTTGGAACCCTAAGCCGTAAAACCTGGAATCTTGGAACCCTAAATGCTAAACCATGAACCTTGGAACCCTAGAACCTTAACCACTTAAACGGTGAACCTGAAACCCTTGAACAATGAACTTCAAAACCACGAATCCTAAACAATGAACCTTGAAATCCTAAACTGTGGAACTCGAGACTATTCGAACCCTGAACTATAGAACCTTGAACCTAAAAATTTGGAACCCTAAAACCTTGGAATAAGAACCATTAACTTAACCATATAACCATGAACCTTGAACCTTGTACCCTTGAACCTTAAAGTCCTAAACCCATATAATCATGAACCTTGAGCCTTGTACCCTTGTACCCTTGTACCCTTTAACCTTAAAGTCCTGTAACATGAATCCTGAGCCATGAACCATTAAATCATATACCCTTGAACCCCGAACCTTGAACTTTTAACCCTAGAACCCTTTTAACCCTAAACTTTAATCCCTAGAACCATGGAACCCTTAACCTAGAACCTTAGAACTCTAACCCTGAATCGTGAATCCTAAAACCATGAAACCCTACACCCTGAACCCTAGAACTCTTAACCTAGCAAAGGCAACCCTAGTACCCTTATCCCTGGACCTTGCCTGAACCCTGCAACTTTTGACCTCTAAACCCTAAACCTAGAACTCTGAACCCTAGAACTGTGAACACGAGAACCCTAAACCTTCGAGGCGTTAAACCTGAACCTTGAACCCTAAACCTAAATCCCTTAACAATGAACCCCGAACCACGAACATAGTACCCTTAGAACCTTGAACACTGAACCTTCGAACCTGAAACCCTTACAACTTTGAACCCCCAACCTTGGAAACCTAAAACCCTTGAACTCTTAACCTTGAACCTTAAACCTTGTAATTCAAACCCTTAAACCCTTGAACCTGAAACCCCAAACCCTGTAACCCTGAATCATGAACCCTGAAACCCTGAAACCATGAACCTTGAATAGTGGAACCCTAATCCTGAACTCTAAACCCTAAACCCTAAAACCCTAAAACCTTGATCCTTTGAACCATGAACCCTAGAACCCAAAACCTTAAACCCTAGAACACTAACCTTTGAACACTAAACCCTTAACCCTAAACCCGAACTCTGAACCTCAGAACCTTTAAACCCTAAACCCTTTACCCTGAAGCACTAAATTATGAACCCTAATCCAAAAACCCTGAAAGCGCAAAACCCTCAAACCTTAAATCTTGAACCCTTAACCTTACAGCCGTGGAACTCCTAAATCTTGAATCTCGAAGCCATGAACCCTGAACATTAGAACCCTAAACCATTAACTTTGGATGCTAGAAGCCCTTGAACCTAGAACCCTGAACTTCAAACAATGAAACCCTTCAATCTTAGAACTCAGAACCATGAACCTTGGAACCATGACCCCACAAAACCTAGACCTTGAACCCTGCAAACTTGGAACCCCGGAACCCTTAAATATGGAGCCTGAAACCTTTAAAGCTTAAACCCTTAAAACTTAAATGCTATACTTTGGGCCTTTGAATGCCATGAACCGTGAACCTTGGAAGCCTTGAATAATCAGCCTTGAAATTTTAAAACCTTGAAACCTATAACCCCTTGAACCAAAAATCTAAAACCATGAACCCCTAAACCCTGAACCTGATCTCTAGAACCCCGAACCTTGGATCTGTAAACACTAAACCCAAAAGCCAAAGCCTTGGACCTATAACCTTAGAACCTTGGAACCCAGAACCCAGAACCTTGAACCTTGGAACCCAAGAACTCTTATCACTAGACACTGAACACTTAAACAGTAGACCCTAGAACCCTATAACACTATACCCTAAACCGTGGACCCTAGAACCTTGAACCAGAGAACCTTGAATCTTGAACCATGGAACCTTAAACCTTGGAAACCTAAACCCTAAACTCTTGAACGTTAAAAACTTTAACCTTGAACCCTAAACTCTTAAACTCTAGCAACTTGAAGCTTGAACCCTGCAACCTTTAACCCCGGATGTTGGAATCCTAAAGCCCTTGAACCATGAACCATGAATCCTAAACCTTGAATTCTAAACCATTGAATCCCAAACCTTCAAACTCTAAACCCATGGAACCCTAGAATTCTAGAACCTACGAACCTTGTAAGTTTGGAGGCTTAAACCCTAAACCATTAACCCCAAACCTCTGAACCCTAAACCCTTGAACTTTAAACCTTGGATTCTAGAACCCTGAACTATAAACCTTAAACCCTTGAACCCTAACTCCAAACCACAAACCTTTAACCCTAAACCTTAAACTCTCAACCTTTAAACGATAAAACCTTAAACCCTGAAC
Organism: Begonia fuchsioides; assembly: GCA_003255005.1. Taxonomy (NCBI): domain Eukaryota; kingdom Viridiplantae; phylum Streptophyta; class Magnoliopsida; order Cucurbitales; family Begoniaceae; genus Begonia; species Begonia fuchsioides. The sequence continues at coordinate 317,040 of QAOC01038431.1, read as the reverse complement.
TCTAAAATCTATATCCTTAACCCTGAACACTGGACTCTAAACCCTAGAATCCTAGAACCCTGAACCTTGAAGCCTTAAACCTTAAAACACTTAAACATTGAACCTTAAACAGTGAAACCCTAAATCTTGAACTCTGAACACTAGAACCTTGAAACCCTAAACGTTTGGACCCTAAATCTTAGAACCATGAACCCTAGATCCTGGAACACTAAACCTTGGAACAGTAAACTCTGAACGCAAAATTCTTGAACACAAGAACCCTTAATCCTAAACCCTAGAACAATGGAACCAAGAACCCTTAACTAGGGAGCCCTGGAACCCTTAACCCTAAACTTTGGATTTTAGATTCCCTAGAACCTAGAACACTAAACTTTGAATCTTGAAACCCTTCAACCTAAGAACCTATAACTTTGAACCCTATAACCCTGAACCTTGGAATTTCAAACCCTGGAAAACTAGACCTTGAACCATGGAACCATGGGATCCTTAAACTCTTAATATGGTGCCTTGAACCCTTTAAGCCTTAACCATTGAACCTTCAACACTAAACTTTGGACCCTAGAACCCCTTAAGCCTTGAACCCTAGAATGCTTGAATAGTGGCCTTGAACCCTTAAACAATTAAACCATGAGCCCTTGAACGCTGAACTTTTAAACCTATAACCCTTTGAACCATTAACCCTTGACATTAAACCCCTAAAACTCTTGAACCTTAGAAATCCCTAAACCCGGAACCCTGAACCCTAAAACCTGTAACCCAAAACCCAAAACCAAAAACCATAACCTCGGAACCCTTGATCGTGAATCCTAGAATCCTAAAGCTTTGTATCATTCGAAGCCTGAAACCCTAAACTCTAACCCTACACCCTACACCCTAAACCCTAAACCCTGAACCCTGAACCTCGAAACCTAAAACCCTAGAACCCTAAACCTTGAGCCTTGAACTCTAAACCCTGAAACCCTATAACATTAGCCCTTTAACCAGTAATCCATGAACCCTCAACCTTGAACCTTGACCTTAAACCTTGGAACCCTAAGCCCTTGAACTCTAATCCTTGGAACTTTGAACCCTGATGTAACTTCCTTCCTCACTTGAAATATATTTATTAATTTTTCTTTCTACTTGCAAGGGAAAACACTTTCTCATTAAATTGTTCAAGGCAATCATAAATACTAAATTTACTTAAAAGACATTTATAACATATTAGGTGCAGTAAACTATTTACAAGCTATATATATAAAGTATAAAATTTGTTTTCCTAACCATTATTTACAATTGTTCAAAATCTTTACCTACAGGTAAAAATATGATGAAACAGCAATAACTACTTCTGTAAATAAAGCAATCAATCTCCTACACCTATCAGTGAATATCTTCCTCACCTACATCATAAAACTCATCTACGAGCATAAGGCTCAATAAGTAGTATAAGATATGCATGACCATGTACATGATGTGCATAAGTTAAATAATTTTTTGCTTTTATTTAGGGTCTTTTTTTCTTTTCATTTCTATACTTTCTCATTATTTGAGCTTCCTCACAAGGAACGAGAAGACACAAACATGAGTCCACCTAACGAGACAGCCAGCTCGATTCCAAGGGTTGAGAGATCACAAATTTGAGTCCACCTAGTGGGACAACCAACTCAAACCCATTCCAATGACATTTACATAAATTTCTCTTTCTTTCTTTTACCTTTCTCTTTCGTTGCACAGATGAACAATTTTGTGTTAACTTTGATCAAATATGCACAACCTCCACCAATTCGAAATTTCCATCATTAATAAACATATATATGATATCCCAACATCATTGGTTAACCAATATATTTAACCATCGAGCATAACTTCTAATTTTCATGTACCATAAATAAAAAACTTCTAAAGCAATTGATAATACCATAATTCTCATTTATCATTAATGTAATCATATGTATAACAATAACTAACCTAAACCACATAATATAAGGTCATACCTCTTGATTCCTAGCTCCATAGATTCCTCTTGATGAGAAGAACACTTCTCCTCAAAGGATTGGAAGCCAAGTTAAACTTCTTCCACTTCAACTTTTACATTTTTTTCTTTGAACTCTTTTCTCTCTCTCTCTCTCTCTCTCTCTCTCTCTCTTTCACCTCTTCTCTCTCTTTAGCACGAAAATGGCTGATCATCACCCACTATCCAATATTTCTAGATAGTTCATGGGGTGGAATTACCTTTTTTGCAAAATCTATCCATTTAGTTGTACAATTTTACAATTACATGTTCCTTTAACTACTAAAATACTTTCATTATCATCACTTAAATAATACTTAGCTTAACTAATTCACCTTTGTTCTTAGCTAATTCTCAATGTTAGCTTAATTAATCGTGATTAGAAACCCTAATGACCCCATAATTTTCACTAATTATGTCTTCATCATGATTAGGTCCTACTCCTAATTTAGCATGTATCACTTCAAACAATTTATATTCCACCATTTAATAGAATAAAACACTTAATATTAACACTGGTATTACACCTGAACCTTAGAACCCTTAATCGTGGACTTGTAAACCCTAGAACACCAAACCATGAACATTGGAACACTGAACCTTGGAACCCTAACCCTAAACCCTAAACCTCAAACCTTGGAACCTTAGAACCCTAAAACATTACTCCTGGAACCATGAACAATTTACTCTGAACCTTGAACCCTAAAAGCCTAGAACATTGGAGCACTTAACCCTTGAATCTTGAACCCTAAACCTTGAACACTAGAATCCTTAATTCATGAACCTTACCCATGAACCATTAACATTTGACCTTAAACTCTGAACTTCAAACCCTAAAACCCATGAACCCTAGAACCCAAAACTGCGACCCAAGAACCTTGAACCTTGGAACCCTTAACCTTTGACCCTATCCCCTAGAGCATGAACCTTAGAACCCAAGAACCCTAAACCAAGAACCCCAAACCCTAGAGCCTTGAACCTTGAAACCTTTAACCTTTAACCTTCGAATCCTCGACCTTGGACTCTAGAACCCTTGACCCTAGACGGTGAACCGTGAACCCTTTAACCCTGAACCTTGAACCCTGAAACCTTGAACCTTGAAATCCTGGACCCTGAACCTTGGAACCATGGAACACTGGAATCCTGGACCCTGAACCCTAGAATCATAAACCCTGAACAATGGAACCCTTGAATTGTGTGCCTTCAATCCTTAAACAATTGACCGTGGAACCTTGAACGATGAACTTTTGGCCATAGAACCCATTACACCTTGAACCCTAAACCCTTAAACAATGAGCCTTGAACCCTTGAACCTTAAACCCTTAAACCCTAAATGCTGAACTTTTGACTATCGAACCCCTTAAACCTAAAACAATATACTTCTAACCCTGAAACCCTTTGACATGAAATGGAATGGGAGGAGGAAAAATGGGAAAAAAAACATAATTAGGGTTTGGGAAGGAATGAAAATATCTTGACAAAGAAATGGATTTTAGGGTTGACATTTGGAATAGATCTTTAGAAAGGCGTTGAGTGAATAACCTCAAATATTTGAGGCAATCCCTTCAGCCAATTGTGAGATATCTAATCAAACAATAGCTAGGGTTTTACTTGGAAACTCAAAAAAATCTGGCTTTTGGAGGAGGGAAAAATTGAATTCAAAAATTGGTTAGGGAACGAATCTGGGGCTGATTTTTGGAGGGGTAATAAATGGGTAAAATATGATGATATCCTCCAAAATTTTAAGAGGAATGATTATGGGAACATGAAGATGTGTCAAAAGAAACTCAGATGGTCAACGAAGAATTTTAGGGTTTCACCGAATAGAGAATTCTAAATCGGGGATGATTTGAATAACTCTTCTCAATGAATGGGGGCGTATTTTGGGACAAGGTTGAGGATGAATATGGAAAGATGGATGAGGAAGAGATCTCTAAAAAAATTGAGAGAATTCCTTTGGGGGAAATGGGTGGTTTGGTCGGTACCTGAAAAACACATCGGAATTCAACCCGGCGTATTTGGATTTAAGAGAAAAGATTCTCAAAAGGGGAATTAGATGGATGAAGGAGCTAGGATCCACAATCTAACCCTAAGACCACAAAATGGCTGGAGAAAAGTGGTAAAGATTAATCGTTCGCTCGGAAAACGATCAACTTGGTCTCCGAAAACAAGTTTTCGGAGACCGAGTCTTTGAAGCGGCAAACTTCAAAGGGGAGAGATCAAATTTGAAAAGATAAATCTTTATTCAATCAAATCTGCCAATTACATTCAGCATAATAATTAGATAACCCTCAAATTTCCCATGCAAATCCATGCAACAAAGGCGTGAAAAAAAAAACCTAATAAGATTGTTTCCCGGGTAGGTTGTGCTACCCTCTCTTTGTTGGCTATAGTTGACTAAGGAAACGACATCCAATTTTAACGTTCTACATTTTGTTAGAAAGCTTGAAAAGTTAGCTATCTTTCCTTAGAAGGAGTCATTTTGATTTAAGGCTGCCAAGATAATCAAAAGAGCCAAAAAGCTTTAGTGGCCATCTGAGCCGGGAAACCTTCTCGGGTTCTCATGCAACGAGCATCTTCAACCGGGATCAAATGCGGGTTTGGGTCTAGACCTTGGGAAACCTTAGAACCCTAGTACCCCATAACCTTGAACCTTAAAACCCTAAACTATTAACACTGAACCTTAGAACGCTAAACCTTTGAGCCCTGAACCTTGAACCTTTAACCCTTAACCCAGACCCCCGAACCCTGAACCCCATTACCCTTGACCTAGAACCTTCAACCCATGAAACCCATAACCCTAGACCATGAAACCATGGATCCTAGACACCATGTCATGTAACCCTAAACCCTAAAATTCTGGAACCCTGAACCCTAGAACCTTGAGCCCTAGATTTTTTATCCTTGAACTCTGAAACCCTAAACCTTTGGAGCTTAAATCCTAAACCGTGGACCTTAGAATCTTGGAACCTTAAAACCTAAACCCTGGAACCCTTAACCCAAGTTCCTAGATCCCAAAATCATCGAACCATGACCTATGAACCCTGAACCTTGAAACCTAAACCATGAAACCTTGAACCCTAAAACATGAACCTTGAAACCCTAAACCCCGAAGCCCTCCAGCCTTGTAACCTTGAATTCTAAAACCCTAAACCTTAAACCCAGAACATTGGAACTCTAAACCCTTGAACCCTGAATCCTAAATCCTTTAGCGACGAACCTTGGAACCTTTGAACCTAGAACCCTAAACCATGAACCCTAAAACTTAAGAACCTTAAACCTAAACCCTAGAATCCTTAACCCTATTTCCAGAAACCCAAAGACCTCAAACCAGGACCCCTAGACCCTAAACCCTGAAACCATGTAACCCTGAACCTTAAAACTCTAAACCTTTTAACTCTAAACTTTGGAACTGTGAATCCTAAACCCTTGAACTATGAATCTTGGAACCTTGGAAGCCTGAACACTAGAGCCTCAGAATCTTGGAACCTTGAGCCTTAGGACCCCAAATCTTGGAACCCTAAACCATACACCCTTGAACCATGAAACCCTATAACCTTCAATACTTGAACCTTAAACCCAGAAACTATTAAACCTTGAACTTTGTAACATTGGATCCTAAACTATGAATCTTGATCCATGGAACCCTGGAACCTTGGAACCTTGAACCTCAATCCTTGGAACCCTAAAATTTTAGAACCTTGAACCCAAAACCCTGTAACCTTGAACCTTGAATGCTGGAACCCTAGAAACCCAAACCTTAGAGTCCTAAACCTGGAACCTTGGACATTGAAATTAAACCCTAAACCCTTGAACCTGAACCCTAAAATTTTGACCCTAGATCACTCTAACCCTGAACAATGAACTTTAATCTCTAAAACCCTTAAACCATAGAACATTGGAACCCTAAACCCCGAAACCCCGAATCTTGGAACTCAAAACCTTTGGCCTTAGAAACCTAGAATCTTGCAACCCTATAAACGTTGATCTCAAAATTCTAAAACCTAAACCCTCTAAAACCTCAACACTGGAACCCTAAACCTTGGGAGCATAAAACCTAAACACTAAAACCTATGAACCTTGAACCCTATCCCTAGAACCCTGAACATGGAACCCTAGAACCAAGAACCCTGAACCTTGGAATCTTGAACCTTGAACCATTAACTCTGAACGCTTAACCTTGGAACCATGGAACGCTAGAACCCATAAACGTTCACCCTTGAAACCGACAACCTGAACCCTAAACTTCAAATCCTTGAACTGTAAACCCTAATCCCTAAACCCACAACCTTGAGCCCTTGAACCTTGAACCCTAAACCTTGGAACCCTTAACCCTAAACCAAGAACCTTGAAACCTTACACTTCAAATCCTAAATCTTGAATTCTAAACCCTAAACCTTGGAACCCTTAACCCTAAACCCAGAACCTTGAAACCTTACACTTAAAATCCTAAACCTTGAATTCTAAACCCTAAAACCCTGGTACCATCATAATAAGAAACCCCGAATCATGAACCATGAAACCTTTGAACCTTGAACCTTAAATGGTGAAATCGTGAATCTAGAACCCAAAACCTTGGAAGCCTAAAAAATTAAATCATTGAAACTCGAACCCTACAACCCCTAACCTTGAACCTTGAAACATTGGACCTTAAAAAACTAAGCCATGAAACCCAAGAACCCTAAACCCTAAACCCTAAAACATTGAAACCCCATAATCTTGGAACCTTAAACCCTAAATCTATGAACCCTGAACACTTGAACCTTGGAACCCAACCCTTGAAACTTGAACCTTGTTACCTTTAACCTTAAACCCTGGAACCATAGAACCCTGGAACCATTAACCTTGGAACCCTGGAATACTAGAAACCTTGATCCTAAACCTTGAATAAATGAACCCCGAACACTTGACCCTAAACCCTTAACTTTGAACCCTAAAACTCTTGAACCTAAAATCCAGTAATCTTTAACCACTGAGCCCTAGAGCTTGAACCCTAGAACCCCTAAATCCCAGACCCAAGACCTTAAACCAAGAATCCCAAACCATAGAATCACGAACCCTAAAACCCTAAACTTTTATCCCTTAACATTAGAACCTTGGACCTTGGAACCCTAGAACCAACCCTTTAATCTAAACCCAAGAACCCTAAACTCTAAACCCCAAACCCTCGAACCTTATAATCATGGAACCCTAGAAACTTAAACTTGAACCTTGAACCTTCGAACCATGAACATTAGAACCATCGAACCCGAAAACCCTTAACCTTGACCCTGGAATTCTAAACTCAGGCCTTGGAATCCTGAACCCTGAACCTTGAACCCTACACTCTAGAACCCTTGAAACAAAAGCCTTGAACCATTAAAACCTAAACTCTAAACCCTAAACCCTATAACCCTTCGATAATAAGCCTTGAACCCTTGAACCCTAAATGCTAATTTTGGACTACATAACCCCTTGATCCCTAAACTATGGAACCTTGAACCCTGGACATTGAACCTTGGATCCTTGAACCTTAAAACCTTCAACCCTAGAATTCTGAACATTGAACGCTATAATCCTATACCTAGAACCTTGAACGCTGGAACCTTAAACCTTTGACGCATAAACCATAAAACCATGGAAACCCAGAACCTTGAACCTTATACCCGAGAACCTTTGAAAACATAAACCCTAAACCTAAAGCCTAAACCCTAAACCTTGGAACCCTAGAACATTTAACCTTGAACTCTAAAACCCTTAATCCAAGATCTTGGAACCTAGGAACTATTAAACCATAAAAAATGAATCCCGAAGCCTAAACCCTAAAGCTTGACACCCTAAACCCTGAATCCTAAAACCTTGTAACTTTGAACCTTAAAACCCTAAACTCTTAACACTAAATCGTGGAACGCTAAACCTTGGAACCCTTGACCCTAAACATTTAATCCTGAACACAGAAAAACAAACCCTTTTAACCTTGACCTAGATTCTTGGAACCCTAAAACCCTAAACGCTGGACCCTGAAAGATTGGACTCTCGACAACGTACCTTGGAACCCTAAACCCTGAAACTATGGACCTTGAACCCTAGAACCCAAAACCCAAGATTCCTAAACCTAGAACCCTGGAACCCTAAACCATGAAAGCCTAAACCCATAATCCAGGAACCGAAAAACCTTGAACCTCAAAACCTTAAACCCAAAAATCTAAATCATGGACCCTAGACCTTGTACAATAAAAACTTGGAACTTTAAACCTGAACCCTTAAACCCTAAATCTTTAAACCTTGAACCCTCAACCCTTAACCCTAGATCCCTGCAATATTGAACCCTAAATCCCTAAACCTTGGAACTTTGAATTTTGGAACCCTTGAACCATGAACAAAGAACCTTAAACCCTAGAACCTTAGATGTAGAACTTTAAACCTTTGAACCCTAGGCCCTAAAACCCTAAATCTTGATACCCTAAACCCTAAATCCTAAACCATGAGCTCTGGAAACCTGAACTCTAGAACCGTAAACAATGGATCCTTGAACATTGGAACCCTTGAACCTTTAACTTTGAAACCTTGAATCTTAAACCATGAACCCTGAAACCTTGAAACCTTAGAACTATGAACTCTGGAACCCTGAACTCTGAAACCCTAAACTCTGGAACCCTGAAACCTAAACTTAGAACCTTGGAACCCTAAACCTTAGAACTTGGAACTCTTAACCATGAAACCTTGAACATTGAGCCTTGATCGATTGAACCCTCGGACCCTATACCCTAGAATCCTTAACCTAGAATTGTGGACCCTAGAATCCTTTAATCCTAAGCCCTGAACCATTAAACCATAAATGTCACACCCCGAAGGGTACCTGAGACAGAACGGGCAATCACCCAGCCAAAAAGGGACGGACCGTCCAACCCTTTTTCACTTAGATCCAAGTAAATAAATTAAAGCGGAAGTCTTGTAAGCTCAAATCAAATAATAAAATATCCAAATGAGACATTCAATCTATATCAATCATCAATTAATGTTCCAATAAACCAAACCGCATCAAATTAGAAATAACAAAGTTCAACTAGTAGTCAACCTTAAACAATAAATTTGGTCCTTGAAAAAAAACGTGAACTAAAGAGAAATCTCTGACTTTACTCCTGAACTTGGGGTTGAGGTTCGTCTTGAATATTTCCTGAAAGGGGGAGTCGTTTTGGGGTGAGTCGACTAAACTCAATCGGGATATAATTTTATATTTAATAATCCATAAACAAAACAAAACATGGAATTGAGCATAATCACATATCAAATCAAAACAATAGATAATATCAGAATCAAAATCAAAATCGATACTCGGCGTCGCAACCAATAACCCTGATCAAATTTAGGGATTCGAAACCCAAGGACACGGCACATTCAGCTGTCCTATTATCCATTTCACAATTTAATAAAACAGGCATGCTCGAATTCACAATTTCAACAAAATATTTTTAAAATAATTTTGGGCATTCATATCATAGAAAACATAAAATTAATCCCAACCTTTAACTGGACCGTTAGAAATCCACAATACCGAATAACATCCAAAGAGCCTCGACAATAATGTTTCCACCGATTTCCTAAACAATTATATCCAAGGAGAAAATCAAATATTCTTCCTTGGCTGAAACTAAAATTCCGAAATCAAATTTCGGGTTTTCTCTCATAAATAATTGATTAGGTTAGGTTTACACGGAAAATAAACGTACCTTTGAAAGAGAGGAAGCGTTTTCGTTCGGAGATAATGAAATTTGCCAAAACCCTGAGTCGATCGACTAAGAATGGTTAGGATTTGAAGAGGATGGGTTGGGAGAGGGAGAAAATAAAAGGGGATCGGGAGAAGGGCTGTAAAAGAAAGAGAGGGAGAGATAGGGTTCCCGTAAAAAATAGGGATATAAAGAGAAAAATGAAGTTTTTGGAATAATGAGAAAGAACTAAGGGTAGTTTAGACTTTTCCTTCATTTTATTTTATTTGGGTTTTACAATAAAGCCTTAATCCCCAAAACTTTTGAACTCTAAAAACTAGAACCCTATATCCTAGAACCCAATACCCTGAACCCTTGAACCCTTAACCTTGGACCCTGGAACCAAAGAACCATGCATCCATGAAACCTTGAGCTCTAAACCCTAAACCCTGAACCCTTGAACCCTGAACCCTAGAACCTTGAATCTTCGAACCCTGAACCCTAAACCCTAGAAATCCTAAACCTTAAACCCTAACCCTAGAACCCCGAACCCTAAACCCTAACTCTGAACTATGAACCCCTAACTTGGAACCCTAGAACCCTTAAACAAAGAACTTTGAACCATTAAAATCTAAACCTTAAACCTTGAACCTTGGAACCCTAAACAATAAACCCTGAACTCTAGAACCCTAGAACCCTAAACCATGAACCCTGAAACCTGAAATTCCTGTACCTTGAATAGTGAAACCCTAAACCCTGAACCTCTGAACACTTAAACCTTGAACCCTAGAACCCAAAACATTCAACCCTAGAACACTAAACCTTTGAACACTAAACCCTGAACCTTGAACACTGACATATTTGAACCCTAAACCTTAACCCCTTGAACCCTAAGTACTGAACCCTACAACTTTGGATCCCATAACTCTTGAATCGTTCACCTTTAACCCTAGAGCTCTGGAACCCTGAACCCTTGAACCCTGTATACAAGAACCCTGAAATTTTCACTTTGGATACTAGAATCCCTTAAACCGAGAACCCTAAACTTTAAACCCTTGAACCTTTGAACTCAGCACTGTAAGCCCTATAACCTTGAACCTTGGAGCCGTGAACCCTAGAAACATGGACCTTGAACCCTAGAACCCCAAAACCTTTGATATTGGCACCCTAAACCCAGAAACCTTGAACATTGAACTTTGGACCCCAGAACCCCTTGAACCCTGTACCCTTGAACCCTTGAATAATGAGCCTCAAATCTAACCCTTGAACCATGAACGCTCAACTTTGGACCCTCGAATAAGCTGAACCATGAATTTGAAATTTGAAACTTGAAACCCTTTAACCCTACATCGTTGAACCTAAACCGAGAACCGTGGAACCATGAACCTTAGAATCCTAACCCAAAAACCCTAGATCTATGGACCTAGAACCTTAGAAGCCAGAAACTACAAACCCTGGACCTAAAACCCTGGAACCCTGATCCCTGGACCCTTTAACCTTAAACCCTAGACCATGGAACCCTTAACCCTAGAACCCTATAACTCTAAATCCTAAACCCTAGAACCTTGAATCTTGAACCATAAAATCATTAACCTAAGAAGCCAAAACCCTAAAGTCTGAAATTTGAACCATAGAACCTTGAACCCTGAATAGTGGAACAATCAACCCCGGACCCTAGAACCATATAACCTTTTAACAATGAACCCTAACCCTTGAACCCTAAACCATTGAACCCCGAACCTTAAAACCTTGAATGATAAAACTTGAACCCTTTCACCTTGGAACCTAAAACCTTGGAACCTAAAAACTTGGAACCTTGTAACCTTGGATCCTTAAATCCTAAAACCCTAAACCCTTAATTGTAAACCTGCGACCTTGAACCTTAAAAACTTGACCCCTAAACCCTCGAACCCTAGAGACCTTAAACCCTGAACCCAAAATCCTGAATCCTAAACCTTGAACCCAAAACATAAACCCTCAACTCTAAAACCTAACCTTAAATCATGAACCTTCAACCCTAAACTCTGAACCATGAACCTTGAAATCCTGGAACCCTGAACCTTTAAAACTTGTAACCTTGTCACGTTGGAACCTTAAACTCTAAGAATGTAGTAACATACCGGTTCTCGGGTTGCCGGCAAGTAAGCAAAGCAAAGTAAAGTAAAGTAAAGTAAAGTAAAGTAAGTAAGTAAGTGAGGCAAAGCAGAAAGCGGCGTCTCGGGAATTAATTCGTTACATTGGGCCCCTTCAAACTTGTCTCGCATGCCTCTCTTTGAAATATCATCTATCCAAGAGAGAGAGAGAGGTGAGCAACAAAAAAAACTAAAACCATAAAACCCACAAAGTAACAAAACCGATGAAACCCAAGGCTACCCATGGATACCCATGATAGCCATGCAAATCCATGGGAGGGATTTAGGGTTCAAAGTTAAAACCCATGAAACCCATAAAACCCATGAAATCCATAGGAAACCCATCTTCAAAAACCTAACCCTAAAAGTATGTTTGTAAAGCTGACATAAAAAGTAAACACATTCAAGAGGCTTAGAGTAAGGCATCATCAACCCTTGGAATTGGGCTTAGAACAATGTTTTGAGGCTTTTGGACTTTAAAATGGGGAAAACATTCTTCGCTTGTAACGCTCTTCTAGGATATTGGCTCTCTCTGATTTCATAGTTTGAAAGAGAAAACGGGGTCTAACTTTAATGTTCTACTACTCTCTTAAAACCTTGAGAGATTAGCTACGTTTCTAATGAAAACTTTGTCTTCATTAGAGGCTGGGCCTATTATCAAGTTGGCCAGCAAACTTTGGAGCAACAGTTGTGCCATATCAAATTGTGGTCTCTATGCTTTACTGGTTGGACCATTAGCATAGGGGCTTTGGCTCCTTCTTCCATCCAACCTCCATCACCTCCCGAGCTTGCTCTCCAAATGAGGAGTTGCATGGGCTTCTCCTTTTCTTTCAATGTTGGGTCCATTATGCTGAATCCTTGCAAGACATCCCCTACAAAAAGAGCACCTTTGTTAGAAAGTTTCTTAGCGCAGGCTCGGGTCATGACTCCTTGAGGCTCGGCTCCCATCGATTATTTTCGTGGCATGTCATCCTCCCTGGGTACTTAAGGATTTGTCCTCAAATCTAAGGGTCAATCTCCTCCTTCCTTTTCTTTACTTTGATCTCCAACATAAGGAGAGAGGTCTTGCACATTAAAGGTGGCAAAAATTTCGTTTTCCCCAGGTAGTTCGAGTTTGAATGCATTTGGATTAACTTTCACCAATATCTTGAAGGGACCATCAGCCTTCGATGCTAGCTTGGATCCCCTTTGCTTGGGAAATCTCTCCTTGCTAAGTGCAACTACACTATGCTCCTCGGTTGGCATACTTGGCATATGATTGATTGGCTTTTGATGGCCTTAATAACTTTCTGATGCATGCTCTTCACCAATTCAGCCTTCTTCGCTCTGTTTGGATTGATAACCTCCTTAGATGGTAGTGGTAATAAGTCGAGAGGGGTTAGAGGGTTAAAACCAAAAACTACCTTGAAAAGGGTCATTTGGGTCGAGCTATGGACACTCCTGTTGTAAGCAAACTTCATATAAGGGAGTTGAATCCATGATTTTCTTGCTAACTATGCTCCTAAGTAAACTTCTTAAAGTTCTATTCATCACCTCGGTTCGGCCATCGGTTTGGGGGTTGAAGGAGGTGCTAAAGAGGAGCTTGGTTCCCACCCTATTTCATAGAGTTTTCCAAAAAGAACTCAAGAAGTTGGTATCCATATCTGACACAATGGTTCTTTGGAAGCCATGTAAATGCACAAATTCCTTGAAAAAAAATTTGACAACATTGCTTGCTTTAACGATTTTGGAGCAAGCTAAGAAGTGAGCCATCTTTGAGAAGGGGTCGACCACCACCATTATCGAATCATTTGCCCTACTAGTCCAAGGGAGACCTAGGACCAAATCCATACTCAACTCCACCAACGGATCACTAGGAACGGGTAGGGGAATATATAATCCTTGGGGAATTTCTTTACTCTTGGCTTTCTTGCAAATGATGCACTTTTCCACTACTTTATGCACATCCCGCATTAGGTGTGGCAAATAAAATTGTTCCTTGAGCGCCTCCAAGGTCTTATACTCACGAAAATTGATTGCCAAGCCTCCTCCATGAGCCTCCTTGACGAGAGACTCTTTGATCCCCCCTTAGGAATGCAAAGCTTTCCTCCTTTGAATAAATAGCCATTCATAATATGATACTCGCAATTCGTCTTGTTTATACTCATTTCATACCAATGACCAAAGTCTTGATCCCCCTTATAAGCTTCCTTTATCGAATCAAAACCAAAGAAATTAGTGGATCACTCGGCCAATAGAACAAATTTCCTTGAGAAAGCATCGACCACCACATTGCAATCTTTTTTCTTGTACTTGATGATGTAAGGATACCTTTCAAAAAAACTCTACCCACTTGGCATGCCTCTAGTTCAGCTTGCCTTGACTTTTTATATGCTTGAGGGCTTGGTTGTCAGTGTGACTAATAAACTCTTTGGGAAACAGGTCGTGTTGCCATACCTCTAGAGCTCGAATTACCGAGTAGAACTCTTTGTCTTAAGTTGAGTAGTTTAGTGCGGCACCTTTGAGCTTCACACTAAAGTAGGCTATAGGTCGTCCATCTTGCATAACACATCCCCAAATCCCAAAACCAAAGCATCAGATTCCACTTCAAAAACCTTATTAAAGTCGGGAAGCATAAGTAATGGGGCCTCACATATTTTGCGCTTGATCACTTCAAAACTTTCTTGACAGCTAGACGACCATTGAATTTCCCTTCCCTTCTTAGTGCAATCTGTCAAAGGAGCAAAAATGGTACTAAACCCTTGGATGAACCGCCTATAAAAGGAGGCAAGTCCATGGAAGCTCCTCACATCCGAAACACTCTTGGGAGTTGGCCAAATCTGGATAGATTCGACTTTGGCATCATCCACTTCCATGCTATTCTTAGAAATAATAATTCCAAGAAAATGTACACTTTCTTGCTCAAAAGAACATTTCTTCAAGTTACCAAAAAGCTTAGTTTTTGGAGTGTATTAAATAACTTTCGAAGATGTCCAAGGTGAGTAGACAAATTCGTGCTATATACCAATATGTCATCAAAATGAACATTAATAAACTTTCCTAGAAATTCACCAAGAACAAAATGCATGAGCATCATAAAAGTTCTAGGGGCATTGGATTGCCTGAAAGCCATTACTAACCATTAAAATAGGCCGAACTTGGTTTTGAAATTCGTCTTTCATTCATCTCCTTCCTTCATTCGTATTTGATGATAACCGCCCTTTAAGTCATCTTTAGAGAATTAAGAAGCCCCACTAAGCTCATCAAACATGTCTTCAAGCCTAGGAATCGGGAACCTATACTTAATTGTAATTTGATTAATGGCTCGGCTATCAATACACATTGAGAAACTCGCATCCTTCTTAGGAATTAAGAGGGTGGGTACAACACATGGACTAAAGGATTCTCTGATGTAACCCTTGTCTAGAAGCTTTTGTAATTGTCTTTGTGGCTCCTTTGCTTCCTTGGGATTCAATCAATAAGAAGGTCTATTTGGAAGCACCACACCCGGTTCTAGATCAATTTGGTGCTCAATACCTCTAAGGGGAGGTAATCCTCGAGGCCAATCTTCCGGGAACACATTTTGGTATCCTTCAAGAAGCGCTCGGACCTTGCTAGGGGGTTCTCCAATCTCTTGCATTCTCTCATTAAACATCAATAGCAAAATCGGTCCCACTTGTAGGATGGCCCTCATCAAATCTTTCTTAGACATGAAAAAGTTGGATTTGGTCACAACCTCCTTCTGAGAGGCTTGATCCTTGGAAATTTGATCCAGAACTAAGGGAGCCAGCTTGATCGCCCTCCCTTCAAACTTGAAAAGTAATGGTTTCTAAAGCCGTCATGGAGGACTCTTCGGTCATATTGCCATGGCCTACGCAACAAAATATGGCTGCCAGTCATTGGCGCAACATCACAAAGGACCTTATCCTTGTAACCACCAATCTCAAACTCCAAGTTTACTTGCTTTGAGACTTTGAGGTCCTCCTTGTCATTCAACCCCCTTAATTTGTAAGGGCTTGGATGCGACAAAGTTTCAAGCCCCAGTTTTTCCATAAGATCTCGTGAAGCCAAATTAGTGCAACTCCCACTATCTATGATAAGAGAGCAAACCTTTCCTTGAATAAGACACCGGCTATGGAATATGTTCTACCATTAAAAATCTTCATTTTGGACTTGGAAAGAGATCACTCTTCGGATCACCATAAAAAATGGTCCTTCTTGCACATGGTAGGTCTCCTCCTCAGGTTCTGGCTCTTTACAAACTTCTTCCATCATTTCATCTTTGCTTACAACTTCATTAGTACCCTTCATAAGAACCAAGTTTCTTTTGTTGGGGCGTTGAGAAGCATTGTGCCCTAACCCGAGGCACTTGAAGAACTTGATCTCCCTTGACCGAGGCTGATTGTCTCCATTACTATGCTTCACTTCACCTTCCTTCTTTTGAATCGATGGTTTCATGAATGGTGGTTCCACCTTCAAAAAAGGCTTGTAAGGAGGGGTGGTTTTGGGGGCAAACCGGCTAACCATTCCCTTTCCTTTTCTCTTCATGGCAAGTTGGATTTTGAAATCCATAGTATCTGTAATGCCCGGTTTTTCCTTTTCTTCATTAAATTTTTTTTTACACATGTACTTACTTTAAACAAGTTACGGTAAAACTTATCAATTTGAAATCCTTGAGATAAAATACAGCGGAAGACTTTTATTTAACTTCATCAAAACTGAATTTATTCGTAATAAGTAGCCAAAACATACTTGTACTTTAACATCAAAAACCAAGTTATTACAAAACAGTTATAAACTAAACATAATATTATACATTAGTTTCCAAACAAAACATTTCCATTTACATGGGTCGCCCACCAGTCAAAATTGCACTAACTGCCGCAAACTTCCGCAATGGATGTACTTCACCACCTAAAGCATTTATCCCTACATTACAAAGCTTATCTAATGAGCCTAACGCTCAGTGAGTTAATCCATAATAATAAAACAATTATGAGACCTTCATGCATATGCTGCTTTATGAAAACAATGCAATTTCGGTATTGTTCATTTCATTTCTTTTCTTTCACTTGACAGTCTAGTTAATGTGGGTAATACCGTCTAGGGGAGAGTAGGCACCATTTGGTCCAACCTCTCGGGACAGCCAAACTCAACTTCGCCCAACATGTAACTATTTACGTACATTTCGTTCATTTCATTTCTTTCATTATTTGATCATTGAAGGTACCACGGGAGAGAGTAGACACCATTTGGCCTCAGCCGAGGCAGTCTAACTTGAGCTCCTCCCTCAACGACCCGTTGCATATTATCATGAAAATCATGCATGCAAATCATTTTCGTATTCTTCTTAAAACTATGATGCATGAACAATTAAAATAGATGAACACGATAACATGCAATAATATATTCAATTCAATCATTGCAGGCATTCTAAATGTGAATCTTTATTCTAACACCAATAATCAATTAATCATCAAACAAGGCACACAAACATATCCTCAAATAAATTGAGGTCGGTGTATTGTGCATTACACCCCAAAAACAATCCAGCATATTTCAAAATCATAAATCCTAATCTTTGTAATATAGTCCCCTTAGGGCCAATCACATGCAACATTAACTTACTTTTGCAGCTATCTCGAATAAATCCATTTGGGTCCCTTCTTAGTCCAATTAATGACCTTGAACTTCAGTTTCCATGAGACCTTTAGAGTTTTCCACTTCCCTTCACTTTCTCCCTCTTTTCTCTCACGGAACTTCTTTTCTTTCTCAATCTCCCTCTCCCTTCTCAGACGAGAGAACTCTGAGTAAATAGATAGGGAGAAGAGGTCGTGTTTGTTGGGGAATGGCAGACCATGCCTTCTTATCTCTTAATTAAACGAAATCAATCTTCTCTTTACATCCACCGATCGGATTTCCCCACGTTTTTGTTGACTTTTCAATGGCATGTATGAATGTGTCGACCCCTCTTCCATTGTGTCGATGGAAAGTATCCCCAAAGGGTAACTTGTGTCGATCGTACGTCTATTGTGTCAACCGAAAGTGTTCCCAGAGAGCAACTTGTGTCGACTGCTCGGTCCTGGGTCGACCCAAAGTGTCAATTGTGTCGCCCTTTTCTAAGTTCTGGGGTGGTCGACCAAAACTATATATTGTGTCGACCCCTCTTCAATCATGGGGTCGACCGAAACTATACTAAAGGACTTTTTTGTGTCGACCCCTCTTCGATCCTGGGGTCGACCAAAACATACAATTGTGTCGACCCCTCCAAATTCCTGTGGTCGACCTAAAATACACTCTTGTGTCGACCCCTCCTCAAATCCTGGGGTCGACCGAAAGGTTACTTTGTGTCGACCCCTCCTCGATCCTGGGGTCGACCGAAACTTTCATTTGTGTCGACCCCTCCTAAATCCTGTGGTTGACCGGATCTTACTTGAAGGTAATCCTTTAGTGTATTTAACCCAACTTACTTCCTAATAACTTCGTCCAATATGCCCTTAAACATTATTCTTTTTATCACCTTCAACTTACTAATTTACTAATCTCCACAATACTTTAATACCTTAAAATTTAACCAGCATTCATAAAAATCTTAAACGCTTTCGTCTTAAAATCACAAATTCTCAAAATAAACTGAGGGTCGTTATAGTATCCATGGGCTCTTTTATGTCTCAAATCTCCTTGTTCAAACCTCTTAGGAACCTTTCAATAATTTTCTCCTATGGCTCTAAAAGGTCACATGGAATCCTAAGGGTTTTAAATTTTGTCAAATATTCCTATACCAAAAGGGGTCCTTGCTTTAATGATTGAAGTTTGAGGAAGAGCTCTTGTTTATAGTAGCTCGGAACAAACCTCTTCCTCATGAGCATTTTCATGGCTCTCCAGGAGGGAATATCATCCTCTCCATCTCGCCTCCTCTTGGCCTTCACACTATCCCACCATAGACTAGCATAATCCGTGGTCTCCAAAGAAATTAATTGAAATTTCAACTGCTCTGAGTAGTTGTAACATTCAAATACTTTATCTAATTTCTTAACCAAATCAAGAAATAAATCTTCATTGGAAGAAGATTTATTTATTCTAAATGATAGAATGGTTACCTTAATATTCTTCATCTCATCCTCACGGTTAGGTCATTCATCATAGTTAGACTCATCATCAGAGGCCTCGAGAACTTGGTGCCAAGGCCTTCTCATCCCTATTATGGGCCTTCTTCTTGCAGCGGAAGTTGGAGGGGGCCTCATTGGGGGAAAGTGAGATGATATGGGCAACCCGAAATTTCTCATGTTACCAATTTTTATCTAATGTGTTTGCTAATTTTGTAACTTCCTATTTCTTTGGAGATTTCAGCCTTTGTCCAAGCTTAAACAGCAATCCATTCCATTTTGATGTCAAGACACGGCCCAAGTTGTCCATGAAAGAAGGAGAATGTTCTCTTGGAAGTATTAAAATTTGTCAAAGCAATAAAGCATGGAGACCACGTTTTGGATTTGGCTCAGTTGGACCTCCAGAGCTGTTTGGGCCTTTTTTGAAGATCCTCTCGGCCTTAAATCAAAATGACGTCTTTTATAGAAAGGTAGCTATTTTCTTAAGCTTTCTAAAGAAGGGTCGAACGTTAAAGTCAAACGTTGTTTTCCTAGTCAGCTACGAGAATTACTGAGAGCCCAGTGCAAGCAAGCTACCCGGCTTGGACTTCTCAACTTCTTTGCCACCAATTCGGCCCAAGTCCAAATTGAAATGGAAGCTAGGGTGGGCCAAAGAAAATGAGAAATACAGCTGCTGACGTGGCTGAAGCTATTCTTGGGTAGAAATAAAACGTTTCACCATCTTTCCTTTTGCGTAATAGAGCAAAGCGGGAAAGCTTGTGAGCCATCCGATTTTGCACATTCTTACTTACCTTTGAGGGCTAGGATTTTGTGAATGGCTGGTTAAATCCCCCCTTTGCAGCTTGTAATCTTCATATTTGAATTTAGAAGATTTTCTTTTCAAATTGTGAATCTCCCCCTTTGGAGTTTTTCCCGCCAAAGACTCGGTCTCCAGAATCCATATTTCGGCCACCAAGAGACAATCGGAGTTGGTCATCCTTCCGAGCTAGGACGACCTATCCTTACCACATTTCTCCCATGATCATCAGCTCAAGCATCCATTTTTACGTGAAGTGAAGTCCAATCTCCGCAGTTCTTCGTTTCCGATCAAACCCTATCCCACATTCATCCCATCGGCATATATCTGAAACCCTACGTGAGAATCTTGTCAATTTTGGAGGATCTCTTATAAATTTATACATTCAAAAATTTATTGGTTATTTTGGAGGATCTCATTCCCACTTCCGATTTACACGTGTCCAATGTTTACCCTATTTTATTGGTTATTCTAAGAAAAACCTAATTTCATTTCACCACCTTCGGCTACTCATTTCAGCATATCTTACATTTCATCCGTGAGAATCCCTTAAAATTTGGAGGATCATTTTATCCCTTGTCCACCTCCAATCCCTCCAAATTTCAGATCAAGAACAACTACCATTTTTTAAGATATCGTCTTCACAACCTCACTTCATATCTGTGCGGCCACCTCTTTGCGCATTATTATTCCTGATTCTATATCTCCCGATTTACCCATGAGAATCCTTTCAAACTTTGAGGAATTTGTTTTCATCTAGCTTTTTGCGTGTCCTTAAAATTTTAGCTCCAAAATCACTCGAAATCTCGAGATCTCTGCCTTCCATTATCAACTTCTTTCCCTGATTTTTCGGGATCTTTCACTCCTTACCCGAGTTGGTAACTTTTCCGCTTATTCCATTCTCATTTCATGTCAAAAGACAGGCTACAATATTTGGAACACAATTTCAAACTTTTTGTTGATCTCATCTAGCTGCCCTTGGTTGCTAGATTATGCTTCCAACCAGTTTGGGGTCACCGAAGGTAGGTTGTTACTAGGAATGGGTTCTCGGGTTGAGTTATGGTTATCTCCTCTTCGAGTCATCAGCTTAACTCACAACCTAGCTAACAAACAAGAGAAAATGAAAGAGTGTTAAGGCATGTCCTTGTCTCCCACTCCTCTCTTGGAAATATCAGCTATCCAAGAGAGAGAGAGAGGTCAGCAACACAAAAACTAAAAAAATAAAACCCACAAACCAACAAAACCCATGAAACCCATGGCTTACCCATGGATACCCATGGGAAACCCATTTTGCAAACCCTAACCCTAAAAGTAAATTTGTAAAGCTGACACAAAAACCAAACACATTCAAGGGCTGAGAGTAAGGCGTCCTTATCCCTTGGAATCGGGCTTTGAAAAATGTTTTGAGGCTTGTAGATTTCAAAATGGGGAAAGCGTTCTTCTCGGGTAAGGCTCTTCTGGGATATGGGCTCTCTGTGATCGCATTGTTTGACGAAGCAAACGGTGTCCAACTTGAACGTTCTACCACTCTTTGGAAACCCTAAGAGATTCGCTACATTTATTATGAACATCATGTCTTGATTAGAGGCCCAACCTATTATCAAATTGGTAGAGCAAGGTTTGGAGGTCCAGCTGTGCCGGATCAAATTGCAGTCTCCATGCTTTGTTGCTTGGCCCACAAGCATAGAGGCTTTGACTCCTTCTTACATCCAACCTCCATGGCCTCCCGAGCTAGCTCCCCAAATGAGTAGTTGCGTGGGCTTCTCCTTATCTTTCAATGTTGGGTCCATTATTGACACGAAATGGAATGGGAGGGAGGAAAAATGAGAAAATCGATTAAGGTTTGACAAAAATCTGCAAAAAAAAGCAGAATTAGGGTTTGGGAAGGAATGAGAATATCTCCACTACGAAATAGATTTTAGGGCTGAAATTTGAAATGGAATTTTGGTGAGGGGTTGCAAGAATCACCTCAAAAATTAAGGCAATACCTTCAGCCAATTGTGAGATATCGAATCAAACAGTAGCTAGGGTTTGACTAGGCAGTTCCGAAAAATACAGGATTTGGAGGAGGGAGAAATTGAATTTAAAAATTAGGTTAGGGGACGAATCTGGGGCTGATATTTTGAGGGGTGATAGAGGGGTAAAATATGAAGATATCCTCCCAATTTGAAGAGTAATGATCGTGGGAACAGGAAGATATGCTAAAAAAAATCTTGGATGGCAAGGCAGAATTTCACGGGAATGATTTTGAATCACTCTTCTCTATGAATGGGGCGTACTTTTGGACGAGGTTGAGGATGAATCTGGAAATATGGATGAGAAAGAGATCTCTCTAAAATTGAGAGAATTTCTTTGGGGAAAATGGGTGGTTTGGTCGGTACCCGAAATACACCGGAAATCAAACCGGGTGCTTGGATTTAGGAGAAATTATTCTCAAAATGAGAATGGGATGGATGAAGGAGCTAGGATCCACAATCTCACTCTAAGACCATGAAATGGCTGGAGAAAAGTGGTAAGGATTAATTTTTTGCTCGGAAAACGATCAACGACGGGGGTTTGTCTGTCGGTGGCCGGAAAACAAGTTTTCGGAGACCGAGTCTTTGAAGCGGCAAACTTCAAAGGGGAGAGATAAAATTTGAAAAGATAAATCTTTATTCAATCAAATATGATAATTACATTCAGCATAGGTAAGATTAAATAGGAAAACTAAGCAACTTCACGTTCTTTATCGGACGGCCCAAAACATCTCGAAGCAGCACAATTCATGGCATCAAAGATGGACCAATGAGGAGCCTTCATGGGATGCTCTCTCTGTGTTAGCTGTAGTTGACTAGGCAAACGGCATTCAATTTTAATTTTCTACCTCTCGTTTGAAAGCTTAAGACGTTAGCTATCTTTCCTCAGAAGACGTTGTTTTGATGTAATGGCGCCAAGATCATCAAAAAGGCTCAAACAGCTTTGGAGGTCCAACTGAGCCGAATTCAAAACGTGGTCCCCATTCTTGGTTGCTTTCACAACTAGAATGTGGTCCCTTCTCCACCAAAAAGGTAACCAAGTTTGCGCCTAATGGGTCTTACATGGCCATGCCCAAAAGTTCAAATATAAATCTAAATTTTGTTTGCAAAAATTAAACCTGAAGCTAATTGTTACTTCTAATATTTTAATGGGAACATGCTCCCTCCTTCATGGACCAATTGGTTCGTGTCTTGACATCAAAATTGAATGGATTGAGCTTTTCTTTGTCCTCCAAGGTAGGTTCCAATATATTGAGTACTTGTATTGTCTCCCCTGCAAAAGGAACAAACTTGTTAGAAAATACCCGAGCTCGGGCTCGGGTGGTGGTCCCTCTCGGATTGGCGATGGATGGTTCAACTCGTGGCATGTCATAATCCCGAGGTTGTTGAGGATTTGCCCTCAAATCAAAGGGTGCATTTTCTTCCTCCTTTTCCTCGGCGTCATCACCAAAATAAGAAGATAGTCCTTTAACATTGAGTGTGGCCGAAACTCGATTCTCTCCGGGTAGCTCAAGCTTAAAGGCATTTTTATTTACTTTCATCAAGATCTTGAAAAGTCTATCGGTCCTCGGTGCTAGCTTTGAACCCCCTTGCTTTGGAAATAATTTCTCCCTTAGGTTAAACCAAACCAAATTTCTCACCCTAAACTTTACCTTCTTTCTTCCTCGGTTAGCAATCTCGGCGTAAGACTTATTGACCTTTTGAGTAGCCTTGTACATATTGTTATGCATCTTCTTTACTAGATCGGACTTCTTGATCCGATTCGGATTAAGGACCTCAGTGCCTTGAAAAATCTTCATTGAGGTTCCTTCTTCAATACTTGTTGCCAATGGAAGATTCTCAGTCAGTTCTTCTTGGTTACGCTCATGATGGGGCTCAAAGATAGCACAAGAGTTTTCAGATTCCTTGGAGGAGTGATTATCGTCAATACCGACAACGTCTTCCACTTGCTCGGTTTGTACCTCAACATTTTCTTCAACTTTTTGTCGGAGAGAAACAACATAGCTTTGATTCAACTTGTGAAGATCTTGACGAAATTCATACATAAGGAGCTTGAGTTTATCCAACGATTCATAATAGTCCGATTAAAGGTAATCCGAGTAGTGGCTTTTTGCTCTTCGATTTGATCTTGAATGTGGTGCAACTAGTGAATACATATTATCAAAATAAAACAACAAAAATATAGAGGCAAAAAAGGAGGTGGGATGGGATGCTTGGCTCTGATACCAAATGACACGAAATGGAATGGGAGGGAGGAAAAATGGGAAAACCGATTAAGGTTTGACGAAAATCTGCAAAAAAAAAAAAACAGAATTAGGGTTTGGGAAGGAATGAGAATATCTCCACTAAGAAATAGATTTTATGGCTGAAATTTGCAATATAACTTTGGGGAGGGGTTAAACGAATCACCTCAAAAATTGAAGGCAATTCTTTCATCCAATTGAGAGATATCGAATCAAACAGTAGGTAGGGTTTGACTAGGCAGTTCCGAAAAATACAGGATTTGGAGGAGGGAGAAATTGAATTTAAAAACTTGGTTAGGGGAAGAATATGGGGCTGATATTTTGAGGGGTGATAGAGGGGTAAAATATGAAGATATCCTCCCAATTTGAAGAGTAGTGATCGTGGGAACAGGAAGATATGCTAAACAAAATCTTGGATGGCAAGGCAGAATTTCCCGGGAATGATTTTGAATCACTCTTCTCTATGAATGGGGCGTACTTTTGGACGAGGTTGAGGATGAATCTGGAAATCTGGATGAGGAAGAGATCTCTCTAAAATTGAGAGAATTTCTTTGGGGAAAATGGGTGGTTTGGTCGGTACCCGAAATACGCCGGAAATCAAACCAGGTGCTTGGATTTAGGAGAAATTATTCTCAAAATGAGAATGGGATGGATGAAGGAGCTAAGATCCACAATCTCACTCTAAGACCATGAAATGGCTGGAGAAAAGTGGTAAGGATTAATTTTTTGCTCGGAAAACGATAACCTCCGGGGGTTTGTCTCTCGGTGGCCGAAAAACAAGTTTTCGGTGACCGAGTCTTTGAAGCGGCAAACTTCAAAGGGGAGAGATAAAATTTGAAAAGAAAAGATAAATCTTTATTCAATCAAATCTGAGAATTACATTCATTATAGGTAAGATTAAATAGGAAAACTAAGCAACATCACGTTCTTCATAGGACGGCCCAAAACATCTCCAAGCAGCACAATTCGTGGCATCAAAGATGGACCAATGAGGAGCCTTCATGGGATGCTCTCTTTGTGTTAGCTGTAGTTGACTAGACAAACGGAATTCAATTTTAACGTTCTACCTTTCGTTGGAAAGCTTGAGACGTTAGCTATTTTTCCTTAGAAAACGTTGTTTTGATTTAATGGCACCAAGATCATCAAAAAGGCTCAAACAACTTTGGAGGTCCAACTGAGCCGAATCCAAAACGTAGTCCCCATTCTTGTTTGCTTTGACAACTAGCATGTGGTCCCTTCTCCACCAAAAAGGTAACGAAGTTGGCGCCTAAATGGGCCTTACATGGCCATGCGCAAAAGTTCAAATATAAATTTAAATTTTGTTTGGAAAAATTAAACCTAAAGCTAAGTGTTACTTCTATTATTTCAAAGGGAACATGCTCCCTCCTTCATGGACCAATTGGTTCGTGTCTTGACATCAAATTGAATGGATTGGGCTTTTATTTGTCCTCCAAGGTAGGTTCCAATATATTGAGTACTTGTATTGTCTCCCCTACAAAAGGAACAAACTTGTTAGAAAATACCCGAGCCCGAGCTCGGGTGGTGGCCCCTCTCGGATTGGTGATGGATGGTTCAACTTGTGGCATGTCCATTATTCTGGATCCTTGCAGGACATCCCCTTCAAAAAGAGCACACTGGTTGTAAAATTCCTTGGCGCGGGCTCGTGTCATGTCTCCTTAAGGCTCGGCTCCTATTGATGGTTTTTGTGGCATGTCATAAACCTTAGAATCCTTAGCCCTGTTTTTTGGAACCCAAAATTCTTAAACCAGGACCTCCGGACCCTAAACCCTAAAACCTTGAACCGTGAAACTTTGAACCTTTTAACTCTGAACCCCGGAACCGTGAATCCCCTTAAACTATGAATCTTGAAACCCTCAAATCTTGAACACTGGAATTGTGGAACCGTGGAACCCTAAACTTTGAACTCTCAACCTTGGAACCCTGAGTTCTAGAACCCTAAATCTTGGAACCCTAAACCTTATACCCTTGAACTCTTAAAACCTATAAGCTTGAACGCAGAAACTATTAAACCTTGAACTTCGTAACCCTGAATCCTAAACTACGAACCCTCTAATCCCTAATAATGGAACCCTTGAACCTTGGAACCTTGAACCTCAAACCTTGGAACCTTAAAATCTTAGAACCCCTATAACCATGAACCTTGAACCTTGAATGTTGGAACCCTGAAACCCCGAACCCTAAACGCCTAAACCGGAAACCTGGACCTTGAAAACCTTGAATCTCGAGCCTTAAACCATTAAACCCCAAACCCTTGAACCTGACATTTAAACTTTTGATCTTAGGTACCCTCTAACCCTGAACTCTGAACTTTAATCTCTAAAACCCTTAAACCCTAAAATATTGGAACCCTAAACCCTAGAACCCTGAATCTTAGAACCCATAACCTTGGACCTTGGAACCCTAGAATCTTGCAACCCTATAACATTGAACTCAAATTTTGGAACCCAGAACCCTAAATCCTAGAACCTTGAAAACGGAAACCCCTGAACCTTAGAAGCCTTGGAAGGCTAAATCCTAAACACTAAAACCTACGAACCTTAAACCCTAACCCTAAAACCCTAAAACCCTGAACCTTGAACCCAGAACCCTCAAACACGGAACCCTGAACCTTGAAACCTTGAACCCTAAACCATTAACTCTGAAAGATTAACCTTGGACCCGTGGAACGCTAAAACCCATAAACACTTGACCCTTGAACCCTAAAACCCAAACCCTGAACTTTGAATCCTTGAACTATAAACCTTAATCCCTAAACCCATAACCTTGAACCCTTGAACCTTGAACCCTAAATCTTGGAACCCTTAACCCTGATCCCAAAACCCTGAAACCTTAAAATGAAAACCCTAAACCTTGAATTCTAAAGCCTAAAACCCTAGAACTGCCATAATAAGAAACCTTGAATCATGAACCATGAAACCTTCGAACCTTGAACCTTAAATGGTGAAATCGTGAATCTTGAACCTTAAACCTTTGAATACTAAAACATTGAATCATTGAACCCCAAAGCCTACAACCCAAAACCTTGAACCTTGGAACACTAAACCTTGAAACACTAAACCCTTAACCATGAACCCTAGAACCTTCGAACCCTAACCCCATATCCCTTGAACCCTATATCACGAATCCTAAACACTGAACCCTAGAACTGTGGAACCCTTAACTGATGAATCCTAGAGCCTTCAATCTGAAATTCTAAACTTTTGAACCCTGAAAAATAGGAACATAAATCCTTAACATTAGACCCAAAAACCCCTTCAACCACGAACACTAAACTTTAGAAACTAGAACCCCTTGAACCCTAGAACATTAAACCCTAAACCTTAAAATCGTGAACCCTAGAAACTTGGACCTTAAATGTTAGAACCCTAGAACTCAAAACCTTTAAATATGGAATGTTAAAAAATTAAACCATGACCCTATACTTTAGAAACTAGAACCCCTTGAACTCTAAACTAGAACTTTGAACCCTAAAACCATTAAAACCTACAACCCTGAACCCTGGAACTTGGAACCTAGATACTTAAACCATGAAACCCTGAACCTTGGAAGCCTAAACCCTAAACTCTAAAACCCTTGAACCCTGGAACCTGGAATCATGAACCCAAGAACCCTTAACTGTGGACCTTGGAACCATAGAACCCTTTAACAATGAACCATGAACCCTAAACCTTGAACCCTAAACCCTTTAACCCAAAACCTTGAAACCTTTAACCCTAAAGCCTGAACCCTGATCCCTTGAACCTTGGAATCCTAGAACCCTAGAACCTTGTAACCATGGAATCTCAAAACCTAAAACCCTAAAACCCTTTAATCCTGAACCCTAAACCCTATCCCTAAACCTTACCCTTTAACCCTAGAACCTTAAACTCTGAACCTTGAACCCTGAACCCTGAATTCTAAACCCTAAACCTTAAACCCTATAAATGACATGCCTCAAGTTCCCCTTCCTCTAGGTGCCATCACCCAAAGCCAAGCCAAAGAATTTTCTAATTTTTCTGTTTATTTTCCAGGGATCATATCTAATGGAATATAATTTATGGAACCCTCTTCTAATGATCGAGAGCAACCCAAGCATCTTATTTCATGGATGGATCAAGGAGAAGAAGTGAAGTGTACTCGAGAATATAGTGCACCTACAAAGATAGCATTTGGCACACCTGGTTTCTAGCATTGCATGGCCCATGCAGTATTATTAATTTAAATACTTTTGTTTTCGTTTAAGCCCATTTCATGCTTAATTACGTGCACATGGGAAATACATGGGTATAACATGGGTTTTATGAGTTTCTTATGGGTTTTATGGGTTTTATGGGTTTCCTATGGGTTTCTTGTGGGTTTTATGGGTTTCTTATGGGTTTTATGGGTTTTACTTTTTGAGTACAGCCAACTCTCTCCCTTCAAATTGAGGAAGTTTATTTTCCTCTATCTGATCTTAGCTAGCTTCTAAGAAGTCACTAGAATTAGTTTCCCTTGTTTTTTTTATTTTTAAGATGAATGTAGTCACTCATCTTGAGTTTATTCACTCAACCGAATGTGGCTATAATTTCAACTTACTTAGAGTCTACAAATACCGAACTTGAGGATAGTTGTAATGAGCTTTGTGATATTGAAAATTAGAGTTCATTTTCATTTCTTTGGAATTCATTTCCTAAGCTCCTTTCCGATTGAACTCCGATGAGTCATATCTGGCCGTCTGAGGAGAACCTTTAATTGAGCTTCCTTCCAAGACAGTAAGTTGAGTTTTTGTTACTATTTTTGACATGCCACGGATTGGCATGCCAAGTGGAGCAATCATCCGAGCCTGAGCTCGGACTTTTTCTAATATGTTTGTTAATTTTGCAGGAAAATTAATTGAAGAATTATACATTTCTAAGCCAACATTGGAGGATCAAACAAGGCCAAAACACGTGATAACTTGGCATGGAGAAGAGGGGAATTTGCAACCTAAAACCGAGACCACCAGAGTCGAGCCCGCAACCGAACCTGATTGAAGTTTACTTTGCATGGCGAGTTGGAGGCACATGCAATCGTGCTCAATCATACCACGACTCAACTCATCAACCTTTCTAAGGATTGAAGGAATTTTATTTCATTTTTAGGATAATTTTTATGTGAATGTTTACGTGGATATTTGGAGAATCCGAGAGGGTATCTCAGCTAGGTTTATTTTGGATCTTTGCATGCCGTGCATGTGGTTTTCCATGAGGGTTTATTTGGCTGGAAGAAGGGTATTTAGAGCCAAGAAAGAAAGGAAATTTGGCTAAAGGAATTCAAGGAAACATGGCTTGCACGTTCTTGAATTCTCATTGGTCCAAATTTTCCATCCTTTTATTCATTTTACAGCATGCTTTTTGCATGACTTTGGCCCTTAGTTTTCCCTCCTTTTTTCCTCTCTTCGTAGCTGATAAAACCTCCCCCATTAAACGATTATAATGCTCAATTTTGAATTTGAATTTAAATAGCTTTTTAGCTCTCCCTTCTTGGGCATTTTCCACTTTCAGCCGGCAGCAAGAAGTTCTCTGGCCACCGTGGGTTCTCTTCAAGATTTCTCCCTCCAAGCTGGAGATCTCTTCTTGCTTCAAAGTCTCCAGCCTTTTTCAAGGACGTAGGGTGAGCTTGAAGGTCATACGCTCTTCATTCCATCGTTTATTTTGTTTGATAATTCCATTTCTTTCCGCCGGACCTCACTTCCGGCCACCGCCAAGCCCGTTTACTGTTCCATTCATTTTCGATCGATCCGCCCAAGTGATCGCCTTCAAATTTTGACGTGTATTACAAAACCCTTCCGCAAAGTTTCCCTCAAATTTTTAGCCATAAAATCGATCGCATCGTTGGGTTATTCTCTCCCAAAATCAGGTCCCGATTCTGGAATATTGGAAATTCCTCCCTTACAAACCCTAACTGACTATCCTCCCTCTTCCTAAACCTAAACCCCCCTCCATTCCGTATCATTTGGTATCAGAGCCATAAATCCCTCCCCACCTTCCTCTTTACCTCTATTTTTGTGTGATTTTAAGTTTGAAGGATGGCCTTGAGAAGTGGTTCCAGCCATCAATCAAACTTGGAAACCAAAGATGAAGAAACTCCCTTGTTAATGGTTATCCGAAGAGTGCTTACTACTCAAATTCAACAAGAGGAACTCCAACGAGAGAATATCTTCCATAGTAGGTGTTTGATCCAAGAAAAGGTATGATCACTAACGTAGCATCTCAAAATTTAGTTGATAAATTAAAGATGAAAACTAGTTTACATCCGAAGCCTTATAAATTGCGTTGGATAAATGATAAGGAAGACCTCAAGGTTACCGAGCAAGTGTGCATTGATTTTTCTATTGGGAGTTATAAAGATAAAGTGATGTGTGATGTGGTTCCCATGAGTGCAAGCCATTTATTACTCGGTAGACCATGGCAATACGATCGGAGGGTTATGCATAATGGATTCACAAATCAATACTCATTCAAATTTAATGGATGATCTAATAAATTATTTCCTCTTGAACCGGATCAAGTGGCTGCATGAACTTAAGAAGGCAAAGAGCTTGGCCAAAACTAATTTTTTTATGAATAAGAAAGAGTTATTGAGAACTATTTTGGCAGGAAATCCAATGATACTTATATTATTCCGAGAAAGAATTGAAAAAATGGAAGAAATTCCTCAAGAGATCTGAGAACTCCTTGAGGAGTATCAACATGTATTCTCGAAAGACTTACCACTCGGTCTACCACCACTCTGGGGTATCGAACATCAAATAGATTTGAAACCGGGAGCAATCCTTCCAAACCGACCTTCTTATAGGTTGAATCCCGAGGAAGCTAAAGTATTACATCAACAAGTTCAAGAACTTCTAGCTAAAGGGCATATTCGAGAGTTTTTAAGTCCTTGTTTCGTGCCCGCTTTATTGGTGCCAAAGAACTATGGTAGTTTTCGGATGTGTGTTGACAGCCGGGCCATCAACCAAATCACTATTAAATATCATTTTCCATACCACGACTCGAGGATATGTTAGATGAACTCAGCGGAGCTTCTTGTTTTTCAAAGGTGGATCTAAAGAGTGGTTATCACCAAATCCGCATGAAGGAAGGAGACGAATGGAAAATGGAATTTAAAACAAAGTACGGCCTCTACGAATGGTTAGTAATGCCTTTTGGGCTATCTAATGCCCCTAGTACTTTTATGAGGCTTATGCACTACGTACTTAAAGAATTTTTGGGAAAATTTGTTGTGATTTATTTGGATGATATATTGATTTATAGCCTTGACATGCATAGTCACCGAGAACACCTTAAATTGTTGTTTGATAAACTCCAAGATTTGAAGCTTTTTGGCAACTTGAAGAAATGCTCCTTTGTGCAACCAAGAATTCAATTCTTGGGATTTATTATATCCAAGGAGGGAATAGAAGTAGATGAAATCAAGGTGGAAGCTATTCGGGATTGGCCCTTTCCAAGGTGTGTCTCGGATGTTCGAAGCTTCCACAGGTTAGCATCTTTTTACCGGCGATTCATTCATTAGCTCCATTGTGGCTCCTTTGACGGATTGCACTAAGAAGGGAAGAGATTTCGAATGGACACCTAATTGTCAAGAGAGTTTTGAACTCATTAAGCACAAGCTTTGCAATGCACCCGTGCTAGGCCTTCCCGATTTCAACAAAGTTTTTGACATGGAACGGAGGGGGATTAGATTTAGGAAGTGGGAGAATCGGGTTAGGTTAATGGAAAATGATAATCCGATAATTCCAGAATCGGGCCTGGAATTCGGACGACAATAACTCAATGATAAGATCGAGTTTTAGGCTGAAATTTTTAGAGGAACTTTAGCGAAGGGTTAAGTAATACACCTCAAAATTTGAAAGCGATCACGTGGATGGATCAGTCAGAATGTAATGGAACAATAACAATGGTCAGCGGTGGCAAGAAATTAACAACCGGCGGAAGAAAGGAAATATCAAACGCAATCAACGATGGAATAAGGAGCTTATGGACTTCAAGCTCACCCTATGACCTTGAGAAAGACTGGAGACTTTGAAGCAAGAAGAGAACCCCAGCTCGGAGGAGGGAACCCTTGAAGAACCCTTTAAAAGCTTCTTTAATTCAAATTCCAAATTTCCCTTACAATCACGCAATGGGGGAGGTTTTATCTGCTGAGAAGAGTGGGAAAAAGGGAGAGAAAATTGAGGGCCAAAGCCATGCAACTTGCATGCTGAAAATTGAAATAAAGGAGGGAAAATTTGACCAATGAGATTGCAAGAATGTGAAAGCCACGTGATCTTGAATCTCCTCAGCCAATTTTCCCTTCTTCCTTGGCCCAAAATACCCTTCTCTTTTCCAAAAATTCCTCATGCAAAACCCCATGCAAGCATGCAAAAATAAGCAACATAAAACCTAGCCGAGAAACCCTCTCGGGTTCTCCAAATATCCAACATAAAATTCACGCAACAATTAAGCTAAAAATGCGATAAAATTCCTTCAATCCATGTAAATGCTGGTGAGTTGAGTCGTGGAACCCTTGATCACTTTTGCATGGGACTCCAACTCGCCATGCAACGTGATACTTCAACCGGGTGCAGGTTCGGGTTCGGGCTTGATTCCGGAGCTCTCTGTTTTTGGTTGAAATCCACCTTTTCTCCATGAAAAATTATTATATGTTTTGGCCTTGTTTGATCCTCCAAAGTTGGCTTAGAAATGTATAATTCTTCAATTAATTTTCCTGCAAAATTAACAAACATATTAGAAAACATCCAAGCTCGGGCTCAGGTGATTGCTTTGGTTGGCATGACAATTCGTGGCATATCAGTTTTTGAAGTGGAATGTGATGCTTCCGGAGTCGGGATAGGTGCTATCCTTATGCAAGAAGGAAGACCGCTTGCATATTTTAGTGAGAAACTCAAGGGAGCTACCCTAAATTATTCGACCTATGACAAAGAATTATATGCAGTAATTCGAGCACTTGAGGTATGGCGACATTATTTGTTATCTAAAGAATTTATTATTCACGAAAGCCGAGTTTATTAAGAAACTACACGAGAAGGTTAGTAAGTATTTCCAAAGGGCTAATGAGAATTATGCTAAGTATGCCAAACGAGGAAGGAAGAAAATTGATTTCAAAGTGGGAGATCTCGTGTGGTTGAATTTTCGAAAACAAAGGTTTCTGAATCAAAGGGTTTCTAAGCTTTCACCAAGGGCCGATGGTCCTTTCAAAATTGTCGAAAAGATCAATACAAACGCATACAAACTCGAGTTGCCCGGGTATTACAGAATTTCAGCCACATTTAATGTTCAAGACCTTTCTCCCTTTGCTGGATTTGATGAAGATGAACAAGATGGGGATGACTTCCCATTGGATTTGAGGTCAAATCCTCAAGAACCCTGGGAGGATGACATGTCACGGATTGGCATGCCAAGTGGAGCAATCACCCGAGCCCGAGCTCGGAATTTTTCTAATATGTTTGTTAATTTTGTAGGAAAATTAATTGAAGAATTATAAATTTCTAAGCAAACTTTGGAGGATCAAACAAGGACAAAACACTTGATAACTTGGCGTGTGGAAGAGGTGAATTTGCAACCTAAATTTGAGACCGCCGGATTCGAGCCCGCACCTGAACCTGATTGAAGTTTACTTTGCATGGCGAGTTGGAGGCACATGCAATCGTGCTCAATCATACCACGACTCAACTCATCAACCTTTCTAAGGATTGAAGGAATTTTATTTCATTTTTAGGATAATTTTTATGTGAATGTTTACGTGGATATTTGGAGAATCCGAGAGGGTATCTCAGCTAGGTTTATTTTGGATCTTTGCATGCCGTGCATGTGGTTTTCCATGAGGGTTTATTTGGCTGGAAGAAGGGTATTTAGAGCCAAGAAAGAAAGGAAATTTGGCTAAAGGAATTCAAGGAAACGTGGCTTGCACGTTCTTGAATTCTCATTGGTCCAAATTTTCCCTCCTTTTATTCATTTTACAGCATGCTTTTTGCTTGACTTTGGCCCTTAGTTTTCCCTCCATTTTTCCTCTCTTCGTAGCTGATAAAACCTCCCCCATTAAACGATTATAATGCTCAATTTTGAATTTGAATTTAAATAGCTTTTTAGCTCTCCCTTCTTGGGCATTTTCCACTTTCAGTCGGCAGCAAGAAGTTCTCTGGCCACCGTGGGTTCTCTTCAAGATTTCTCCCTCCAAGCTGGAGATCTCTTCTTGCTTCAATGTCTCCAGCCTTCTTCAAGGACGTAGGGTGAGCTTGAAGGTCATAAGCTCTTCATTCCATTGTTCATTTTGTTTGATAATTCCATTTCTTTCCGCTGGACCTCACTTCCGGCCACCGCCAAGCCCGGTTACTGTTCCATTCATTTTCGATCGATCCGCCCGAGTGATCGCCTTCAAATTTTGAGGGTATTACTTAAACCTCCCCCAAAGTTCCCCTTAAATTTTCAGCCATAAACTCGATCTCATCATCGAGTTATCCTCTCCCAAAATCCGGTACCGATTTTGGAATATCGGATATTCCTACCTTACAAACCCTAACCGACTATCCTCCCTCTTCCTAAACCTAAACCTCCTTCCATTTCATGTCAGTTTTCCATCATCCTTGCAAGAAAGAACGGTTAATAGCAAGTTCCATTTAGCTCTTCTCTCAATTTCATGATCATTATCCTCCATTAAAGTCTCCAAAAATCAGCCATAAATTCCTCATTTCCGAATGCATTTTGGCCTGCATAAAATTGGCCAACCTTTACCAAGATTGTCCTTCCATTTAAATTTCATGTCATTTGGTATCAGAGCTTAAAATCTTTTCCCAAATTTCCATTTTTACTTTGGTTATCTTAATACACTTGTAATTAAGTGATGATGACTTGAAGTGGAGCTTCACTCCAAAACAACCGAGAAACAGTTCCACAAAACCACCCTTCTACAACACCAATCCATGAGGTAGCTGAATCTAGTTACGAAGGGCAAATTGATGAAATTAATAAGAAGTTGTAGCTGTTATTGCAAAGGTTGGATGCTAATACACCCCCAGATGAGAGTTCCTCCAACCCTAGCTCCAAAGAGAAAACTCGGAGTGGCTTATTTGCTTCAAAACGACCAGCTATCTATGAATCTGAGGGAGGCTATCATGTGCATGAGCAATTCAACCGTGATGATGACATGAGAAAAATTAAGGTACCAATTCCTTCCTTCAATGGTTCTTGCAATGGGGATACATTTCTAGATTAGGTTGAGAAAGTTGATAAGATCTTCGATTGTTATAATTATTCCGAACGGATGAAAATAAGATTAGTCTCCTTAGAACTAACAGGTTATGCTAGTCTTTGGTGG
Organism: Begonia fuchsioides; assembly: GCA_003255005.1. Lineage (NCBI taxonomy): Eukaryota > Viridiplantae > Streptophyta > Magnoliopsida > Cucurbitales > Begoniaceae > Begonia > Begonia fuchsioides. The sequence goes on along the minus strand of QAOC01038431.1, from coordinate 281,757 downwards.
GATAACTTAAGAGCTCAAATAAGGCGTGAAGGTGACGATGAACTCCTCTCTTGGAGAGATTTGAAGATGTCAATGAGAAGAAGATTTGTTCTGAGCCACTACAAGCAAGAGCTCTTTCTACAACTTCGATCACTAAGACAAGCTAACCTTTCGGTTGAAGATTATTTAACCAAGTTTGAAACTCTTTGAATTTTTTAAGATCTTAATGAACCTGAAGAGAAAATTATGGCAGAGTTTCTAAGAGGCTTAAATAATGAAATAGAAGATATAGTGGAGTTGGAACTACTAGATTCAATGGATGTCGCCATACAACTTACCATGAAAGTGGATCAACAAGTAAAGAGGAAAGGTAAAGGTGCTATCAATTGGTACACCCCTAAACCTAACGATTCTTACAAACTTCCAGAAAGGTGAAAGATAAATCTACATCTATCAAGTCGTGGCCTTAAAAGATAGATGGAGAGGTTAAGGCGGTTATAGAGAACGCTCGGCCTAGAGCATGGGAAATCAAATGTTTAAAATGTCTTAGTTTAGGCCACATTGCTTCACAATGCCCTAAAAAAAGGGTAATAACCTTCGGGAGGGCACTAATGATGAAGAAAGTGAAGATGAAGCTGTAGAAGACATAGAAAAAGAGCAAGACAATGAAGTAGAAACTTGTTTTTCTCAAGGGGGTCCCTTACTTATGGTGATTTGTCGGTGTATTGACTTTAGATGCCCGAAGTGAAGATCAAAGGGAGAATATCTTCCATATTAGATGCCTCATCAAGGGAAAGGCATGCTCTCTTATTATTGCTGGAGGTAGTTGCACTAATGTAGCCTCTCATGACCTTGTAGATAAATTGGGGATTGAAACTATGGCACATCCGAGCCCTTACAAATTAAGGTGGCTGAATGATAAGGAAGACATCAAAGTAACCAAGCAAGTGCAATGTGAGTTCTCTATTAGAGGCTACAATGACAAGGTATTATGTGATGTGGTACCTATGAGTGCTAGCCACTTACTTTTAGGAAGACCGTTGCAATTTGACCAAAAAGTTATGCATGATGGCTACACTAATCACTATTCATTAAAGTTTGAAGGGAGAGGCATCAAACTAGCACCACTAGATTAGAAGAAAATTGCTAAGGATGAGGTTACAAGGAGAGAAGGTATGGCTGAAACAAATTTTCTTATGTCTAAAAAGGAATTGTTTAAATCTATCTGAAATTGTGCTACCTCTATGATGATCTTGTTCCAGGAAAGAGTTGAGGAGATTGGAAAGATTCCTAAGGAGGTTTTAACCTTTCTTGATGATTATCAAGATTTGTTTTTGGAAGAGCTACCTCTAGGGTTGCCACCCTTTCAAGGTATCGAACATCAAATTGAACTCCAACCAGGTGCCATGTTGCCTAACCGGCCTTGTTATAGAATGAACCTCGAGCAAGCAAAGGAGTTACAAAATCAGGTACAAGAACTTTTATCTAGAGTTTATATTCATGAATCAATGAGTTCTTGTATAGTTCCTACTTTTTTCGTGCCTAAGAAGGATGAGAGTTTCTGCATGTGTCTGGATAGCTGAGCCATCAAACAAATTACTATCAAGTATAGATATCTGAACTATGAACCCAACCCTAGAGCCCTAAACTCTTAACTCTTGACTCTTAACCCTTGAAGATTGAACTATTAACCAAGCCCTAGAGCCCTAAACCTTTAAATCCAAACCTTAAACCCTAAACCATGAAACCTAGGAACAATGTAACATTGGAACCTTGAACCCTGAATCCTTGAACCCTAAACTCTCAATCTTTGAACCCTAAACACTTATACCCTGAAACCTTGGAATCCTAAACCCTTAACCCTAAACTCTAGAATCCTAAAACCCTAAAACCCTTAACCATGAACCCTTACTTTAAACCCTTAAACCCTGGAACCTTGAACCGTGGAACCCTAAATCCTAAATCGTGGAACCCTAAATCCTTGAATCCTAGAACCCTAAACCCTAAACCCATCAACACTAAACCTTGAAACCCTGAACCATAAACCCTAAACTCTAGAACCTTGAATCATAAACCCTTAACCATAAACCTTGAAACCCTTAACCTTCAAATCCTTACCCTAAAGATCTTGAATCCTGAACCTTGAACCCTTAAACCCTGAACCCTAAATCCTAGAACTCAAACCTTTGAACCTTCAATCCTTAATCTTGAAACTTGAGCTTTGAACCATAAACCTTGGAACACTAAACCATTGAACCAAGGAACCTTGAACCCTAGAACCTCAAACCCTAAAGCTTGAACCCTAGAACCTCAAACCCTAAACCTTGAACCATTGAACCCTGAACCCTTGAACCCTTGAACGATGAATAATGAACCTTGAATGCTAAACCCTAAACAATAAACCCTAAACCCTAAACCCATAACCTTGTACCCTAAACCTTGAACCCTTAATACTGAACCCTAATACCAAGAAGATTAGGACCATGGAACCTTTAAAATAAACCCCTGAATTGAGGAACCATCAACCTTCGAATTCTAAATCCTAAACCATAAACCTTGGAACCTTGAACCCATGACCCTAGAACCCTGGAATATTAAACCTTAAACCCTGAACCTTGAACCTAAACCCTGCAATCCTAAACCTGAACCCTGCAATCCTAAACATGAACCCTGGACCCTAGAACCATGGAATCATGAGCCTTGAACCCTTGAACCTTGAACCATTAAACCCTGAACGCTAAACTTTGGACCCTCGAACCACTTGAACCTTGAATCCTAGAACCTTTGAATCATTAGCCTTGGACAATTAAAACCTGGACCCTTAAACCATGAATGCAAAACTATGGACCTTTGAACCTTGAATTTCAAACGCTGAACCCCTTGAACTTAAGAACACTAAACCTTGGATCCCTTAACCCTGAATCTTGGAACCGTTGAATTAGAACCTTGGAACCCTAATATCTTAAACCATAGACCCATAAACCTGGAACCCTGATTCGAGAACCCAAAAACCTTAAACACTCAAACCCTAGAACCCTAGAACCCTATAACTCTAAACCCTTAACCCTAGAACCCTGAACCCTAGAACTCTGAACCATAAAACCTGGGAACCCTCAATCTTTGAAGCCTAAACACTGAACCTTAGAACCTTGAACATTGAAAACTGGAATCCTGAACCCTAAAACCTGAAACCCTGAACCCTGGAATCTTGAACTCTAGAACCCTTAAATCTAGACCTTGGAACCCTAGAACCCTTGAACCATTAACCCAAAACCCTGAACCCTAAAACCCTAATGCAAGAACCCAGGAACATAAACCTTGAAATCTTTAACATTTGAACATAAAACTTTGAAACTTAAACCTTGAAGGCTAAACTCAAGAACCTTGTATCTTTGAAACCTTAAACAATAAAACCCTAAACCTTGAATCCTAAACCTTGGAACCCTAAACCTTTGAACTTGGAACCCAAAACCCTGAACTTTGAACCTTAAAAATTTGAACCCTGGAACTCTAGAAACCCTCCTAAACCTTTAACCTTAAACTACAAACCATAGTACCCTAAGCATAAACCTCCAACCCTCAATCTTAAAACCTTAAACCTTGAACCATAAACCTTGGAACCCTGAACCCTGAATCGGAACCTTTAATCTTGAACCAAAAAAAAAACCCTCACACCCTGAACCATCAACCTTGAAATCCCCAAACCTTGAACCTTGAATGGTGGAACCCTGGATCCTGAACCCTGGAACCCTGAAATCTTTAACCCTTGAACCCTCAACCCTAGAATCCTAAAAGACTCAACCCTGTAACACTTAACACTAAACCCTAAAACCTAAATCCAAGATACATGTAACCATTAACCCTAAAACTTGTAACCCTAAATCATGAACTCTGAAATTATGGAACCCTCAACCCTTGAATCCTGAATCCTTAACCCTATGGCATTGGAACCCTCGAATACTACCTTGAATTCTAAACACTAAAAACTTGAACCCTTAACTTTGGATCTTAGAACCTCTTGAACCCAGAACCCAGAACTTTGAACCATGAAACCCTTGAACCCTAGAACCCAGAACCATGAACCCCAGAATCTTGAACCTTGGAACTATGAATCCAGAACCCTGGAACCATTAAATAATAACCCTTGAACCCTTAAACCTTTATACCCTTGAACCCTTAACCTTTGAACCATGAACGCTCAACTTTAGACCTTAAAATCTGTCAAACCCTGAATCCTCAACTTTGAACCCTAAAACCATTAAATCATAGAACCCTAAGTCTTGAAAACTAAACCATGAACCCTGAACCCTAGAACACTTTACCTTTCATTCTTTGAACCTTGAACCCTGAATCCAGAACCCTAGAAACTTGGAGCAAGAAATTTAGAACCCTAGAACCCTCAACCCTCAACCCAAAAACTTAAAACCTTAGAAGTCTAATATGTGGACCTGAAACCTTAAACCCTAGATACTGGAACTATTAACTATGGAATCTTATAACTCTAACCCTAAACCTTGGAATCTTGAACCCTAGAACCTCAAATTTTGAACCATGAAACCCTGAACCTAAGAAGCCTAAACTCTGGAACCCTAGAACCTTGAATCTTAAAACCTTTAACCTCTGTTCCTGGTACCCTAGAACCATGAACCCTGAACCCTAAACCCTTGAACCACAATTCTTGAAACCCTTAACCCTAAACCCTAGAACCCTAGAACCCTTGAACCATGGAATCCTGGAACCTTGTAACCTTGGAACCTTTAACCCTAAAACCTTAAACCCTAAACCCTTAACTCTAAACTTTGGAACCCTAAACCTGGAACTGTGAACCTTTAAACATGGAACCCTGAACCTTGATCCCTAAACCCTAAACCTAGGAACCCTAGAACCCTGAACGCTGAAAATTGAACCTTGGACCCTTAACCTTGAATCCTGATCCCTCATTACCATAAACCCTAAACTCTGAAACCATAGAACCTTAGACCATGAACCTTGAATCTTTTAGTGTGAACCCTGAACTCTTAACCCTAAAACCTTCAAACCTTGGAACTTTGAACCCTAAATCCTTAAACCCTAAACACTAAACCATGGAACCCTGAATCCTTGAACAAAGAACCTTTAACCACGAAACAAAACCCTAAACCCTAAACAATGAACCCTAAACCTTTAAGCCTAGAACTTGAACCTTTAACCATGGAGCCTTGAATCTTGAATCTTGAACACTTGAACCCTGAAAACTTGAACCCTTTATCTTCAAACCTTGAATCCTAGAAAATTGAACCTTGGAACACTAAACCTTGAATCATGAATGCTAAACCCTTGAAATTTGGAATTGTGGACCTCCAAACCCTTAACCTTGGATTACTAAATCCTTAGCCCTATAACCCTGAACTTTAGAACCATGGAACCCTCAACCCTAGAATCTAGAACGCTTAACCCTGGAGCCTAATAACCCTATACTACCCTAAACACTTGAACCTTCAACTTTGTAAGTTTGCGTAACCCCATGAACCATAATGGATAAATTTAGTAAAATGGTAATTTCACCCCATAAGCAATCTAAAAATATTGGAGAGTGTCTGATTTTCAGCCATTTTTCTTCTGAAGAGAGAGAATTCGATAGAAAGGGGTTTAGAGAGAGAAAGTTAAAGTTGAAAGGGGAAGGAGCTGAAATCGGCCTCCAATCTTCTAAGGAGAAGTGTTCCTTTGATCAATAGGAATCTATTGATCAAGAAATCAAGAGGTATGACCTTATATTATGTGGTTTTGATTTATTATGGTTATAAACATGGTTGCATTAATGATAAATTAAAATTATCGGATTATCAATGGTTTTATAAGTTTGGTTATAAGTGGTACACATAAATTAGAAGTTTTGCTCCATGGTTCTATTTATTGGTTAACCAATCATCTTGGGATATAACATATATGTTTATGAATGATGAAAATTTGGAATTGGTGGAGGTTATGCATATTTCATCAAAGTTGACACAAAACTTGTCAATTTAGTGTAATTTTAGATTTCATGTCTGAAACTAATGCCTAACTAATTTAATGTCCTAGATATTTTTTTATGCCAAATTAGACACCATGAGTCAAATATGGGTTTTACAATCATAGCGTTTCATGGTTTATAGAACAAGTTATGATATTTTTAAGTTATCACAGAATAGGGCATCGATTCTAAAAATTGTGAATTATATTAGGTGATTGAGGTAAATGTGATTCACAATTGTCCCTATTGCTAGAAATACTTGCTAAGAATAGACAAGGTAAGTAGTATTGTGTGTGTTTTGCGCTTAATTGGGTTTAAAACATACAATAATAGGACTTTGCTATTGTTTTATGCTTTAGATGTTAAGATGAGATGCACATATAAAATGATATAGAAAATCATGATTCTCTTTATGATATGATGGATTATTTTCTAGAAATCTCATGCATCATGTTAGGAACTATTTACATCCATGAGATTTCATATGAAACATGAAAATGGTTGTTTTAGGTTTAGCTCAAATAACCAACGAAAGAGAAAGATAAAAGAAAGAAAGAAAAAGTTATGTAAATGTCATTGGGAAGGGGTTTGAGTTTGTTGTCCCCTTAGGTAGACTCAAGCTTTTTGTCTCTCAAACCTTTGAATCGAGTTTGCTTTCCCCTTTGGTGGACTCAAGTTTATTGTCTCTCGTTCCTTGCCAGGATAAAATGAAAAGAAAAGTTTTACTTACGAATATCATGAAGATGATCATGCATATCTTATACTACTTGCCGATCCTTATGCTAATAGATGAGTTCAATGATGTAGGTGAAGAAGACGTACACTGAGAGGTGTATGATATGTATCGCTTTGTTCATGGGGTTGTTGATGCTGTTTGAGAAGATTTTGACAAGTGGGCAAGGATTTTGATGAATCATAAATAATGGTTAGAAAAAGAAGTTTTCAACCTTGTATATATAGCTTGTAAATATGTTTTAAGTACAGTTAGTTTTCATGATTGCCTCGAACAATTTTGCAAGAAAGTGTTTTCCGATGCAAGTAAATAAATTGAATGAATATATTTTGAGTAAGGAAGGACATTACACCCTTAACCTTTGAACCTTTGACCTTGGACCCTAGTACACTAAAACCTTAAAACCATAGACTTCGGACGGTGAACTTTGAACCTTTTATCCCTTTACATAGGAACCCTAAACCCTAAACCCTAAAACCTTAACCTTGAACCTTGGTACCCTAAATCCTCAAAACCTAAACCATTGAAACCTGGAACCTTGGACTGAACCCTGGAATCTTGAACCTTTAACCCTAAATCCTAGAACCCTTGGAACACTTGAACACTTAACCATTGAACCCTGAACGATGAACTTTGGACCTTAGAACCCATTGAACCCTAAAACCTGAAACCTTTGAATCATGAGACTTGAACCCTTGAACCCTGAACTCTTCAACCCTCAATGCTGATCTTTGGAATATAGAACCCCTTGAACCCTCAATCCCAAACTTCAAACCCTAAAACCTTTAAATCTAAGAACCCTTAACCTTGGATTCCTAAACCTTGAACCCTATTTCTTTTGGACCCATGACCTTGGAACCTAAAACCCTTGACCTTAAAACCATGAATCCTAGACCTTCATAACCTTGGAACCCTAAACCCTAAAATCTTGACCCTAGAACCCTGAACCCTGAAACCTTATACTTTGGAAGCCTAAAACATGAACCTCTGAACCCTATAACCTTGAAACTTAAAACTTGGAACGATGAACCTTGAACCTTGAACCTTGAACCTTGAACGTTAGAATCCTAGAATCCTTAACCCTGAACTCTAGAATCCTTAACCCTTAACCCTGAACTCTCATGTACATCTTCATAGCTCTGCACGTGGGAATGTCTTCTTCTCTATCTCTCCTCCTTTGGTTCGTTAAACTATTCCACCAAAGGCTTGCATATCCATTAAGTTCCAATGAAACCAATTGCAACTTTACTTTCTCCGAATAGTTATAACATTTGAACACTTTGTCTACCTTCTCAATCCAATCATGAAAACTATCTCCATCACAAGATCCATTGAATGAAGGAATAGTCACCTTGATGTTCTTTCGCTCATCTTCACGGTGATGGTGCTCATTAAACTCAAGTTCTTCTTCGGACTCACCGTGGTCTTGTTGTCGGGGCCTTCTCAAGCCATTTTTGGGCCTTCTCTGAGGAGCGGGTGTTTGAGGTGGTCTCAGGGGAGGATAACCCGCCTCTAATCTTTGGAAAATGACTTCAAACTTCCTATTGATCTCGTCAAGTTGCCCTTTGATGCTGGACTCAGCTTCTCCCAAGGGAAACATGGCCGAAAGTGGGTTGTTAGGAGCAACCGGCTCTCTGGTGGAGTCATTGGCAGCTCCACTTTGGGTTATCGTATCTTGCTTTAATTAACAAATGAAAAATGGAGAATATGGAAGAATGGTTGAGGAAAGAAAGGCTCTGATACCAAGTGACACGATTTGACATGATTCAAGTAGGGAAATGTGGAATAAAATGGTTATCGGGTGAGAATAAACAAGGAAAGAGGGCCGAAAATGGGCATTAATGAGTGGCATGGATCTTTGGTTGCATTCGGACTTTAGAACTGAGATTTTAATGGTTAGTCGAGGGATGAATGAGGATCTTATCCTCCAAAAATGAGGGATCAAGCTCAAAGGGATCAGAAGTTATGCCTAGGATTGTCCGTGTGGTTTCTGGGTGTTAGTAAAAGGTAGCAAGAAAAGGGAGGTCCGGTGAAAGAGTGGTGAAGAACGGTTGAACGGGAGGAGGAGCTCGGGGATTACACTCTCACCTTGCGGTCCACGATGTGGTTGGAGAGTGTATCATGGTTTAACCTCCTAGCTTCGAAAGAGTCCAACACCACGCTAGTTCCCGAAAACCGGATATGACTCACCGGAGGCCGGAAGCTAGAGAGCCGAAAAAGGGATCACCGAGAAGGCTACCTTGAAATAAAATTCTTCAAATCCAATCTGCCTTCAAAATGTCTCAAATGAGGGCTTAAACATACAAACAATAGCCAGGGCAAAGGACCAATCGTAGGGCAACAAGTTGCCTTACCCGAAAAAGGACATAACACAAAAGTGCATGGGAGGGGACCATTTCTAGACTTTACCCGATTTGGGTAGGGCTTGTCTTGGTCCCCCACCAAGCTTGCAGCCACGCCTTCAGACTTACCTTCCACCAATCAGAGAGAGAGAGAAGGTTGGCTGCCTAAAAAAAACTACAACAAAAACCCACAAAAACCACCTAGACCCGGTTTCCATGCAACCCATGGAAACTCCAAACCAACCGGGCCTTATCAAAAACAACACACGGGCTTAAGAGTCCACTAAGGCCTAACATCAACACACAATGAAATGACAAAACTATAAAATGGGTCCCCCTCTTGAGAAGGCTTCCTTCACGCTGGTTTGGTCGCCCTTCCCTCGGTTAGACTTTCTGGGTCTTGGTAATTTTTGTTACCTCCTCCCTCGGGTTCCTTCGAGATGGTCCATGCAATGAGGTTCTTTGGTGCTTCTTGGTCCTCCAAGATGGGCTCCCAATTAATGATTCCTTGCAGCAAACTACCTACAAAAAGAACACCCTTGTTAGCATAAGCCCGAGCTCGAGCTCGGGTCACAACTCCGGGCAGGCCGTCTCCTTGAAGGTTGGTCCAGGGCATGTCACCTTAAGCCTTGACCTTGGAATCTCGGAACTCTTAAACCATAAACTCTTAATCCTGAACCCGAAAGCTTGAAACCCTAAACCCTTAACCTTCAACCATAAACCGTGAACCCTAAACCCTTGAACTTTGAAACAGTAGAACCATGTGACCTTGAACCTTGAAACCCTAAACTTTAAATTTTGAACCGAGAACCATGGAACCTTGAACCTTGAACCGTTAACCCAAAATCCAAAACCCTGAACCCTAAACCCTCTTACTCTTAACATAGAACCATGGAACTTTGAAACCCTTAATCTTAGACCTTGAAACCATGGACCTTGGACATTGTACCGTGAAAACATGGAAGCCTAAACCCTAAAACTGTGAAACAATGAACCTAAACCTTAGATTCTAGAACCTTGAACCCTTGAACCTTGTAACCCTAAACCTTGAAAGCATAAACCCTCAACCCTGGCCCAAAAACATGAAATGTTAAACCTTAGAACCTAGAACCCGACACCCTTAAACCTTGAACTTTAAACCATAGAACCTTGAACCCTGAAACCTTTAAACAATGAAATCCGGAACCTTGACCTTTTAACTTAAACCCTAGAACCTTGAACCTGGAACCTTTCAACCCTTTAACCTTGAACCTTGGAAGCAAAAACCCCAAACCCTAGAAAATTGGAACCCTAGAACTCTAAACCCTAGAACCCTGGAACCCTGAACTTTGAAAAACTAAACCCTAATCCCTGAAACTCTAAAACCTTCAACCTTGAGTCCCTTATAACATGAACCCTAAACCCTAACCCCAAACCTTGAATACTGGAACCCTAAATATTTAAACACCCTAAACCCCTCTAGAACATTGAACCCTAGAATCGTGAACCCTAGAACCCTTAAACTGTGAACTTTGAACTCTAGAACCTTGAACCCTAGAACACTATTGCCTTGGAACCGTGAGCCTTGGAACCCATAACCTTGGAACCTTAAACCTTGGAACCCTAGAACCTTTAAACCCTATAAACTTGAAACCTTGAACCTTAAACAATAGAACCTTAAACCTTGGAATCCAAAACCATGAACCTAGAAACTATAGAACCTTAAACAATGAACTTTGGAACCCTGAACCCTAAACCATAACCCTTGGAACCGTAAAGCCATAGAACTTTGAACCCTAAACCTTGAACCCTTAACCCTGGACCTTGGAAGCTAGTGACCATAGAATTCTTGAAACTTGAAAATTTTAACCCTTAAACCTATAACCATGAAGCCTAAACTGTGAACCCTAGAACCTTCAATCCCTAGCACTCAATCCTAGAACCATGAAAAATGAACTATGGAACCTTGTAACCTTGAACCCTAAACCATGGAACCCTAAACCCTGAACCTTGAACTATGAACCTTGAACCTTTAACCCAAGAACCTTGAGCCTTAAAACTATGAACCCTAAACCCCATAACCCTTAAACGATAAACCCTAAACCCTTGAATTTGAAAACTTAGAACTATTGAACCCCTTTAACCTTGAACCCTAAACTCTAGAACCCTAGAACCCCGAATTATAGACCTTGAAACACTGAACACTATACCATGGAACCCTGAATCCTAAAACCCAGAACCATGAACTTTGGAACTATGAACCTTTGAACCCTGAACCTTACAAGTGCGAAGCCCTGGAACCTTGAATCCTTAACCCTATAACCTTTAACCCTAGACCCTTGAACCTTTGGACCCTGAAACTTTTAAAACTAAAACATAGAACCATAAAACTTGGAACCTTGAACCTAAACCCTAAAAATCTTGGACCCTGAAACCCTTAGCGCTGAACCGTAGAACCGTGAAAACTAAACCTTGAAACCTTGGAATGTTGGAACCCTAAACCCTTGAACCTTAAACCATTATCTGGGAACCCTTAACCATGGAACCTTGAACCTTAGAACGCTGAACCCTGAACCCTTGAACCCTTTAAAAATGAACCCTAAACCCTCGAATCCTCAACTTTGGAACCCTTGAACCCTTGAACCTTGAACCTTGAACCCTAGAACCCTAAACCGTAGAACCCTGAACCTTGTAACCTTAAACCTTCAACCATGAGAACCTTGAAACCTTGATCCCTGAACCATAAACCCTGAGTCTTAAAACCCTAGAACCTTAAACCTTAGAACCCTAAACCCTACACATCGAACCATGGAACCCTTGAATCTTTAACCCTAAACCTTCAACCTTGAACCTTAGAACCTTTAAACACCAGAACCCTAGAAACTCAAACCTTAAACCATGGAACCCTAAAACCCTAAACACTAGAACCCTGAATCTTCAAACCCTAAACCCTAGAACCCTGAACCTTTGAACCCTAAACCCTAGAAGCCTAAATCCTTGAACCCTAACTCTAAATCCTTGAACCTAAGAACCCTAAACTTTGAAACTCTTGAACCTTCAAACTTCAAACCCTAAACCTTTGAACCCTAAAACCTAGAATCCTAAACCTTGAAAGCCTATATCTTCAACACTTGAATTCTGAACCTGGGAACCCTTCAACCCTGAACTCTGAACCTTGAACCCTAGAACCCTGAACCCTGGAAACCTTAACCTTGAACACAGAAGCATGAACCCTAGAACCCTCAAATCATAAATTCCTAAACTTTGAACCCTAGAAATCTGAACCATGCAATCCTAAACCCTTAACTTTATAGCCTAGAACCTTAGAAGGCTAAACCCTAAACCTTGGAACCCTATAACCTTGAACTTAGAAATCTTTGACCCTGAACCTTGAATGCTAGAACCCCGAAACCCATAACAATGAACCTTGAAACCCTTAACCATGAACCTTGGAACTCTAAATCCTTGATACCCTAAACCTTTGAAGTCTGAAGTCTGAACCCTGAACCCTGAACCTTGAACCATTAACAATGAACCCTGAACCGTAAAACCCTGAATGATAAACCCTAGAACCTTAGAACCATGTACCTATTAAAACCCTAGACCCTAGAACCCCTAAATCACCCTAGAGTCTTGAACCCTTATCCTTCGGATAGTTTAACCCTAGAACCCTAAACCCTGAATCTTGGAACCATTAAAACCTAGAACCCTTCAATGTTAATCCTTAAACCCTTAAAACATTAACCCTTTCACCCTTGAACACTAAAATTTGAACCATGAAGCCTAAAACCTAAACCATAGAACCTTGGAACCCTAAAACCTTAAACTTTGAACCCTAGAACCATGAGACTTTAACTTTAAAACCTTAAGCCAGACCCTTGAACCTTGTAACTCAGAACCGTAGACCATAGAACCCTGGCACCCTGAACAATGAAACCTTGGAACTCTAAATAGTAAACCCTTAACCCTAAAACTCTAAACACTATACCCTAGAACAATGAACCCTAGGACTTGACCCCTTGAACCTTGAAACCTGAACTCTAGAACCCTAAAATCCTACAAATTTGAACTTTAAACCCTAGAACCCTTAACCCTAGACTCGAGAACCCTGAACGATGGACCACAGAACCCTGGAACCCTGAACAATGATACTTGGAACCCTGAACCCAAAAACTCTAATCCCTAGAACCGTGAACCTTGGAACCTAAAATCTTGAACCCTGAAACCACATAACCTTGAACCCTAAACCCGGGAACAGCCAAACCCTAGAACTTTGAATTTGAAATCCTAGAATCCTTTACCCTTGACTCTGTAACCCTTATACCCTCAACCCTTAACCATGAAACCTAGAACCCTGAACCTTGGAACACTGAACCCTAAACCCTGTAACCGAGTAACCTTTCCAAACCATAACGCAGAACCCTCAACCCTGAACCCTTAACCTTGAAAACCTGAACCCTGGAACCTTGAACTTAAGAACCATGAACCCTTAACCCTAAAACATAGAACCCTTAAATGATGAACCCCAAACCCCACAATCCAAAACCTTGGAACCCCATACCCTTGAACCCTTAACCCTAGACCTTTGTAACCCTCAAACCTTGACCTTTGAACACTAAGCCTTTAATCCTGAACCTTTAAACATTGTTACCTTGTAACTTTACACCTTGGAACACTGAACCTTGAACGTTGGAACCATGAACCCTAAAATACTGAACCCTGAACCCTGAACCCTGTAACCTTGAACCTTGAATGCCTAGAACCCTGACACCCTATAAGCCTTAAACCTGAAATCTGAAAACCTAAACCTGAAACCTTGAATCCTAGACCTTGGAACCCTACAACCTTGGACTCCCTAGACCATGAACTCTAAATGTAACGCCCGGTTTTTTTTCTCTTTTGCTTAATTAACTTTTTTTTTGTAAACACATGTACTAACTTTTAACAATTTCAGATAAAAATCATCAATTTGAAATCCTTGAGATAAAATACAGCGGAAGACTTCCGCAATGGACGTACTTCACCACCTCAAGCATTTGTCCCTACATTACAAAGCTTATCTAATGAGCCTAACGCTCAGTAAGTTAATCCATAATAATAAAACAATCATGAGACCTTCATGCATATGCTGCTTTATGAAAACAATCCAGTTTTAGTATCGTTCATTTCTTTTCTTTTCTTTCACCTAACAGTCCAATTAATGTGGGTAATACCGTCTAGGGGAGAGTAGGCACCATTTGGTCCAACCTCTCGGGACAGCCAAACTCAACCCCGCCCAACATGTATTTATTTATGTACATTTCGTTCATTTCTTTTCTTTTCTTTAACTTAACAGTCCAGTTAATGTGAGTAATACCGTCTAGGGGAGACAAACTCAACCCCGCCCCACAAATAACTATTTACGTACATTTCATTTCTTTCGTTGTTTGATCGTTGAAGGTACCACGGGAGAGAGTAGACACCATTTGGCCTCCCTCGCGGCAGTCTAACTTGAGCTCCTCCTTCAACGACCCGTTGCATATTATCATGAAAATCATGCATGTAAATCATTTTCGTATCTTCCTTAAAACCATGATGCATGAACAATTTGAATACATGAACACGTAAACATACAATAAAATATACAGTTCAACATTTCAAGCATTCTAAACATGCATCTCTTTATTCTAACACCAAACATCAATCATTCATCATACAAGGCACACAAACATATCCTCAAATAAATTGAGGTCGATGTATTGTGCAGTACACCCCAAAAAATCTAGCATATTTCATAATCATAAAATCCTAATCTTTGTAATGTAGTCCCCTTAGGGCCAATCACATGCAACATTAACTTACCTTAGGTCCTTAGCTTTATTGAAAAACTTGATCAATATGTTGCTGCGCTTGAAAACCTAAAACGCAAGTAACATATTTCATTAACTTCAAACAATCGTAACTTCTTCGATAATGATCCATTCCTGATGCTTAAGGTGTAAAATTGTTCCTTAAAGAGTCTACTATAACTTCTTAGAAGACACCCAATTCAGAAAACCAAAGCATGTTGACTTACGTCGACAAAACAGAGGCCATTCACTGTTTGAACAGTGATTTGGGTCGACATAAACTTTCTAAGGTCGACCCAAGTCGACAAACAGAGACGTCGCGCTTCTGGAATCGAGTTTCGGTCGACCCAAACTACAAGGGGTCGACCCAAACTCCCCCTAGTTTTCGTACACCAACTTGCAACGTCCATAACTTTTCATACATAGCTCTGAATTGAGTGATTCTAATGGCTATAAATTTCTCTAAGTGTCTGCTTTAACTCTTATGAAGGATTTAAACTCAAATTCGTGCTATAACCTGACCGAATCTCCAAAACCCTAACTTTGTTCATACTTAAACGATTTCACGACAATTAAGATGAAATCATTCATATTTATCCATCAATTCAAACGATACTCTTATTTTTTATCATCAATAAACCTGAACTTAGAGATAAAGAGTACCTTGGACTTCAATCTCATCAGAACTTCTGAGTCTTCTCCTCTCCTCTGAAATAAATTTCTTTCTCCCTCTTCTTTCCTCTCACAGAACTTCTTTTCTTTCTCAATCTCCCTCTCCCCTCGTCAAGACGTGTAACTTAAAGTAAAATAGGGAGAAGGAACCATGCTGGTAGGGGAAAGGCCGACCATGCCTTCTTATCCCTTTAATTAAACCAAAAACAATGTTTATTCACGCCCACCATCAGATTTCTCCAAGTTTTTGGCTGACTTTTCAACAGCATGGATGAATGTGTCGACCCTTTCTAAATCCTGGGGTCGACCCAAACTCACATTCGTGTCGACCCCTCTAATTTCC
This sequence comes from Begonia fuchsioides, assembly GCA_003255005.1. Classification (NCBI taxonomy): domain Eukaryota; kingdom Viridiplantae; phylum Streptophyta; class Magnoliopsida; order Cucurbitales; family Begoniaceae; genus Begonia; species Begonia fuchsioides. The sequence continues at coordinate 265,889 of QAOC01038431.1, read as the reverse complement.
TGGGGTCGACCAAAACTTACGTTTGTGTCGACCCCACCAAATTCTTGGGGTCGACCCAAACACACAATTGTGTGGACCAGACATTGTTCATAGGTCGACCGACAGTTAAAACTTTCATAACTTTTGTTATACAACTTATATTTCTATGATTCAAACACCATTCTTTTTATTATTAAATCTATTTTAACTTTTTAGAAGGAATAAACTTTAAATTATGAGTTTAACATAATAAAAAATACGAAACACAAAACATCGCTCAGAATCCATAATTCCATAGTCCGGTTTTGCTTTACCAACTTTAAATAAACATAACTTTCTCTCTGAAAGTTCAATAGAAATGATCTACCTATCGATCTTCTTATCTCGACGTCTACTACAACTTTATAGAATAACACTTTGCCATTTATTCCCTTCTAAGGCATGTTATGATTAAAACACAGAAACTACTCTGTTACCATGTTATTTTACATTCAAAAAGTGGGGTGTTACACTAAAACCCCCTTAACTCTGAAACCTTGAACTCTAAAACCTTGGAAGCCTAAACTGTGAACCCTACAACCCTAAAACCTTAAACATTGAACCCTAGAACCATGAACCCTAAACACTAAACACTAGAACCGTAGAATCCTGGAACCTTGAACCCTAAACCCTAGAACCCCGGAACTTTAAAATCCTTTAACAAAAATCTTAAACCCTGAACCTTGGAACCCTAAACCTAGAAACTAGAACCTTGCAATCCTCATCCTAGAACACTGAAATCCTAAAACCTTATAACACTTGAACCATAAACTTTGAACTCTCATCCCTAAAATCCTTAAACCTTAGAATCCTAACTTGTTTAACCCTTAACCATGGAACCCTTAACCCTTAGAATCCTGAACCCTTGAAACCTTTACCTTGCGACCTTGCAACCTTGAACCCTAGACCCTTAAACCCTGAACCTTGGAAGCTAAAACCCTAAACCCTGGATCCTTGGAACCTTCAAACATTGAACCTTTAACTTTGGAACCCTAATTCCTAAAACTCTAAACCCTAGAACCATGAAATTCCAAAATATGGAAACTAAACCCTAAACCCTTGAACCATGATACCTAGAACTCTAAACCCTAGAACCATGAAACTCAAAAGTATGGAAACTAAACCCTAAACCCTTGAACCATAAACCTCGAACCTAAAACCCTAAACCACAAACCTCAAACCCTGAATAGTAGAAACCTTAACATTTGAATCCTGAATCCTAGAACCACAGAACCCTCGAAACTTGAACTTTGAACCATAGAACCTTGAACTCTTAACTTAGAAATCTAAACCTTGGAAGCCGAAACCCTAGACCCTTGAACAATTGACCTTGGAAGCTAGAACTCTAAACCCTTGAACCTTGATCCTTGGAAGCCAAACCTTAAATCCTGGAAACGAGGAAATCTAAACCATGAACCCTTGTACCTTTATCCTTGAACTTTAAAAAACTAAATCCAAAATCCTAGAACTCAAGAACCTTAAAACATGGAACCCTTGAACCTTGACGCCTGAACCGTGAATGCAAAACCCTAAATACTATAACCCTGTACCTTTGAAACCTGAACCTCGAACCCTAAACCATACAACCAGAGAACAGTCAAACCTTGAACTTTGAACCCTAGAATCTAGAACCTTGAACCTTGAACATTTGAATCATATAATCTTGGAACCTTGAACAACATCAGGACCCCGAACCTTGAAACCATGAACCCTAGAATCCTAGAACCCTTGAACCATAAACTATGAACCCTTCAACCTTTAACTATGGAACCTTTGGACCTTGAACGTGGAATCTTAAATCCACAACAGTGAACATGGAACCCAAGAAGCTTAAACCCTTAAACACTGAAATCCTAGAACACTGGAACTCTTAAACCTTGAACCCTTGAACCTTAAACACTAAACCCTATACCTTGAACCCTGGAACCCTGATTCTTGGAATCCAAAATCCTAAACACTAAAACAATAAAACATTGACCCTTGAACCCCGAACCCTATAATCCATAAACTCTGGAACCTTCAAACAATAAACCTTGAACCCTGAACCCAAAACCATGAACCCTATAACTCTGAACCTTGAAACATGTAACCTTGAACCCTAAACCCTTGAAACTATGATCCACGAAACCCTAAACTCTGAACCCTAAACCCTTAACCCATGAACCATATAACCTTGAACCCTAAACCCTAAACCCTAAACTCTTGAACCATGGAACCAATAACCTTGAGCCATGATGCTTGAACCCTGGAACCTTCTAACCCGAAACTGTGAACCTTGGAACATGGAATCTGGAACCATAAACTCTGGAACTTTAAACCTTGGAATCCTTAAACTCTGAACTTTAAACCTTGGAATTCTAAACCCAAAAACCCTAGAACCGTGGAACACCAAAACCCTGGACAGTTAACCCTAAAACTTGATCCATGGAACTCTAGGAACCTTGAACCTAGGAACCAAAAACTATGAACCCTGAACCATGGAACCTAGAATCCTTGAACCATAAACATTGAATCCTGAACTGTGAACAACCTTAAAACCCAAGAACTCTACAACCTTGAACTCTAGAACCCTTTGACTTTGGAATGTTCAAAGCTTCAACTCTGCAAACTCTGAACTCTTAATCCTGTTACCCTGAACTAGAAAAGACCAACTTGAACCTTGAAAACTCTAACCTTGGAAGCCTAAAACTTAAACCTTGGAACACCAGAACTTTCAGGCCTAGAACCATTGAACCTTGAACCCTAAAGCATAAACCTTAAGCCCTAGAACCTTGAACCTTAAAACCTTGAACCTTGAACCCTAGATCCACAGAACCCTTAAAACCCGAACTCTAAACCCTCAACCCTCAACCCTAAACTTGAACCCTAGACCCTGGAACCCTGGAACCTAGTAACCTTGAAACACTCAACCCTTGAACCATGAACCCTAAACTATAAACCTTCAACCATGAACACTGAAGCCTGAACCTCAAACCCTAAAACCTTGAATCTTAGATCCACGGAACCCTTGAAACTTGAACTCTAAACCCTAGAACCCTGAATCTTGAACTTGAATCCTAAACCTTTGAACCCTAGAACCTTGAACTTGAACCTTCAACCTTGAACTTGGAACTCTTAACCCTAGAACCATAAACCTTAAATCCTAAACCCTACAACCATGAAACCTTGAACCCTGAAACCTTAAACATTAAACCATGAAGACTGTAACCCTAGAAACCTTGAACCATCAACCTAGAACCTTGAACCCTTAAAATTGAAACCCTTAACAATGAACCCTTGACCCTTGGAACCTTGGAATCTTAAGAACCCTAAACCTTGGAAACCTAAACCTAGAACCTTTGAACCTTGAATGCTTGAACCCTAACTCTGGAACTCCAGAACCATTGAAGTCTGAACCATGAACCGTGAACCCTAAACAATCAAACCTTGGAACCCTAAAACCCTTCAACACTTAACCCTAACCCTGAACCCCAACCCTGAAACCTTTAAACTAGAGACTAGAACCTTTAACTATAAATCCTTCGAACCCTTAACTTTGGACCCTTAACTTTCAACCCTATGACTCACCGGAGTTTGATCGGAAAGAAGCTTAGGAAATGAATTCCAAAGAAATGTCAATGCACTCTAATTTTCTATATCAAAAAGCATATTAAAACTATCCTCAAGTGGGGTATTTATAGACTCTAAGTAAGCTGAAATTATAGCCACATTTGGTTGAATGAGTTAACCCATGCTTAGTGACTACATTCATCTTGAAAATAAAAAAGGAGGGAAACTAATTGTAAAGACTTCTTAGTAGCTAACTAACATCGCATGGAAGAAAATAAACTTCCTCAACGTGAAGGGAGAGAGTTGGCTGCTAATCAAAAAGTAATAACCCAAAAACCCTATAAGAAACCCATAAAACCCCAAGAAACCCATACGAAATCCATAAAACCCATGTCATACTCATGTCATTACCATGTTCACGAAATTGAGCATGAAATGAGCTAAACCTAAAAATAAATTTTCTAAATGAATAATACGACATGGGCCAGGCAATGCTAGATACCGGGTGTGCCAAACGCTATCTTCTCGGGTGCACTATCTTCTTGGGTACTCTTCACTTCTTCACCTTAATCCATCAATGAAATAAAATGCTTGGGTTGCTCTTGATCATTAGAAGAGGGCTCCATAAATGATATTCCATTAGATATGATCCATGTAAAATGAACAAAAAAAGTATGAAATCCTTTGGCTCCTCTTCGAGTGATGGAACCTTGAGGAAGGAGAACCCGATGCATGTCATCCTCACGGGGTGTTTGAGGATTTGTCCTCAAATCAAGAGGCTTCACTTGTTCCTCCAAATTATCTATTACTTCCCCAATGTAAAGAGACAAGTCTTGAACATTGAATGTAGCCAACACCCCATATTCTCTGCACAACTCAAGCTTATAAGCATTCAGATTAATCTTCTCTATAATTTTAAAGGATCATTAGCTCTTGGTGCATGTTTGGAATCCCTTTGTCTTGGAAACCTTTCTTTACGCAAAAGCTGCCATACTAAGTCTCCCACTTGAAAATTAATTCCTTTTCTTCCTAGGTTAGCATACTTAGCATAGGACTCATTAGTCTTTTTGATGGATCGACTAACCCTTTCATGCAAGTTCTTTAGTAATTCAGGCTTCTTGGTTCCGTCCAGATTGGTCACTTCATTGTTAGGCAAAGGCAATAAATTAAAGGAGTTATAAGATTGAAACCATAAACTACCTCAAAAGGAGTCATTTGAGTCAATTGATGAACACTTCGGTTGTACGTAAATTCAACGTAAGGGAGTTGTATGTCCCAATCCGCGTGTTTCTTACTCATAATTCTTCTCAAAAAATTTCCCAAAGTGCGGTTTACTACTTTGATTTGTCCATCTATTTGAAGGTGAAAAGATGTACTAAAGAGCAATTTTGTACCTACTCTTTTCCAGAATGTCTTCCAAAAACCACTTAAGAATTTGGTATTATGATCCAAAACTATTGACCTTGGAATACCATGAAGGCGCACAACCTCCTTAAAGAAGAGTTCATACTTTGTTTTGAATGCAATTTTCCACTCGCCTCCTTCCTTCATTTGTATTTGATGGTAACCACTCTTCAAGTCCATCTTAGAGAAGCAAGCTGCTCCACTAACTTCATCTAACAAGTCTTCAAGTCTAGGAATTAGATACCTATACATGATAGTAATTTGGTTGATAGCTCAGCTATCTACACACATGCAGAAACTCCCATCCTTGGTAGGCACCAAAAGTGTAGGAACTGTACAAGGACTAATTGATTCATGAATTTAACCTCTAGATAGAAGTTATTGTACCTGAATTTGTAAGTCCTTTGCTTCCTTGGGGTTCATTCTATAAGATGGCTGATTAGGTAACACCGCACTAGGTTGAAGGTCAATTTGATGTTCGATACCTCAAAAAGGTGGCAACCCTAGAGGTAGCTCTTCTAGAAACACATCTTGATACTCCTCAAGCAAGGTTAAAACCTCCTTAGGAATCTTTTCAATCTCCTCAACCCTTTCCCGTAACAAGATTATCACAAAGGGAACACCATTTCAGATACACTTAAACGAAACCTTTTTAGACATAAGAAAATTTATTTTGGCCATACCTTCTCTCCTCGTAACCTCATACTTAGCAATTTGCTTTGGATCTAGTGGTGCTTGTTTGATGCATCTCCCTTTAAACTTGAATTAATATTGATTGGTGTAGCCATCATGCATAACTTTATGGTCAAATTCCCACGGTCTTCCCATAAGTAAGTGACTAGCACTCATAGTGATATGATTCAATGATGGAATAGGGAACTAAATGATGTTCAATGAGAAATAGGCAAAGAAAATAGCCAAAATAGGTATTATTGGGGAAAGAGGTTCTCGAGTTGCATACCAAGTTTGCAACTGAGATTTGGAGGCATTGTTAGGGAATTAGGGGAGAACTTAACATCCAAAAACTAGGTAAAAGATTTGGGAAATTGGGAGTTATGCAGATGGGAATATCGAGTGCAAAAAAGGGGGTTATCGGAAAAGGGAATGGGGTTGATCGGAAAGTGGGATGTAACCAAAGATGGAGAAGAGAAAATATGGATTACACGCTTACCCTAAGACCACGGGGGAGTGATTGAAGTAGTGTAGCACGGCCTAGCCTACCCTAGCTAGGAAGGGAAGCGAAAACCTTAAAGGATGCTCTCGGATATCGTGGAATATTACTCACCGGAGAGCCGATTCTTGGAGTTAGAAAATTGGCAAAGGAAGAAGATACAAAAAGACTCTTTGTATTCAAAAACCAACTGACTACAATGCTCAGTGATGAGAGGGTTTTAAGCTTTCTCACAATAGAGAGAAACAACCAAATCGAATAGCATCCAAGGGCTTTACCCGATTTGGCGCTTACACAAAAATAAAGGTGGAAAGGACCACCCAACATTTACCCGATTTGGGGGAGACCAAGGAAGATTGGTCCATGAAATTGGTTCCCCTTCCACCGGCTGCCATCCAAGCACTCTAAAAAGAAAAAAACCCATGCAAAAGATAAAACACACTCCAAACCCATACCAAACCCATGAAAACTCACACCAAACCCATGCCAAACCCATAAACCCTAGATAATTATTTTTTTCAAAATTGAAAAATTCATAAAATAGAATTAAAGAGAGGGGATTCCGATCAACTTTGTGCCATGCTCCATGGGCCCCGACCTAAACCCGACCTAGACCCGGCTTGTAACCAGTTTCTCCTCCTTCCTTGCCTCAGCTTTTCACTTCCCTCCATGGTGTTCCAAGCTCGAAGATGACACAATCTTGGATCCATTTCCAAGGCTTTCCATATGAGGAGATGTTTGGGTTGCTCCAAATCTTTTGGGGTAGGTTCCTCCATAATTATCCTGTGCTAATCATTTCCTACAAAAGAGGAAATTGGTTAGAAAACTCCTTAGCTTGGGCTCAGGTGATGACTCCTTGAGGTATGGCTCTATGCAAGGCATCCCGTGGCATGTCATCCTCCCAGGGTATTTGAGGATTTTTCTAAAATCTAGAGGTGAATCTTCCTCCCTTTGTTCCTCCACGTCATCCCCAACATAAGGAGAAAGATCTTGAAAATTAAAAGTGGTCGAGACTCCATATTCCTTGGGTAATTTAAGCTTTTAGGCATTGGGGAGTTGAACGTCCCAATGCGTGAGCTTCTTTCTAACTATGCTCCTCAATAAGCTTCCTAACGTCCGATTAAGCACCTCGGTTTTCCCTTTGGTTTGGGGATGAAAAGAGGTGCTAAAAAGGAGCTTTTTTCCCACCCTCTTCCATAGGGTCTTCCAAAAGGCACTCAAAAATTTTGTGTCCCGATCTGAGACAATGGACCTCGGAACACCATGCAAATGTACTACCTCTTTGAAGAACAATTTGGCCACATGACTAGCTTCATCTACCTTGGAACAAGCTAGGAAATGAGCCATCTTGGAAAATCGGTCAACCACCACTATAATGGAGTCTTTTGCCTTACAAGTCCGAGGAAGACCGAGAACAAAGTCCATACTCAACTCCACCCAAGGATGGCTAGGAATGGGTAGGGGTTTATAAAGTCCTTGGGGAAGCACCCAACTCTTGGCCATTTTACAAATGATGCACTTCTCCACCTCCTCATGCACATCTAAAAATAAATGTGGCCAAAAGAAGTGTTCTTTTAGAGCCTCCAAAGTCTTTTTCTCCCCAAAAAAAATAGCCAAGCCACCTCTGTGTGCTTCCTTGATTAAAGACTCTCGGATTCCCCCACAAGGAATGCAAAGCTTCCCTCCTTTGAACAAATAGCCATCCATGAGGTGATAGCCACAATCAGCCTTCTTTAAGCTCAAATCATATCAATGGAAAAAATCTTGGTAACCCTTATAAGCTTCCTTGATCAAATCAAAACCAAAGAAGTTAGTAGAAAGCTAAGTTAAGAGAACAAACCTCCTTGAAAGAGCATCGGCAACCACATTGCTATCTCCTTTCTTATACTTGATTATATATGGGTATCTTTCAAGGAACTCAACCCATTTTGTATGTCTTGTATTTAACTTGCGTTGGCTCTTAATATGCTTGGGAGCTTGATGGTCGGTATGGATAATAAATTCCTTGGATAAAAGGTAGTATTGCCAAACTTCCAAGACTCGAATAACCGTGTAGAATTCCTTATCATAAGTTTAATAATTCAAGGTTGCACCCTTGAGCTTCTCACTAAAATAGGCTAGGGGTTGCATAATGACCCTCACAAATTCCTAATCCAGATGCATCACACTCTACTTCAAAAACTGAGGAAATTAGGAAGCATGAGCACGGGTGCTTCACAAAGCTTGAGCTTGATTAAGTTAAAGCTTTCTTGAGAACTTGAGGTCCAAAAAAATTCTCATCCAATAGTCTTTGAGTCTAGGAACCGGTAAGCGGTATTTGATTGTAATTTGATTGATCGCTCGGCTATCCACACACATCCGGAAGCTACCATCTTTATTTGGGACCAATAGGGTGGGAACGGCACAAGGACTGAAGGATTCCCAAATGTAGCCCATGTCTAGAAGTTCTTGCACTTATCATTGAAGCTCCTTGGCCTCCTCGGGGTTCAACCTATAGGATGGCTGATTAGGAAGCACCACTCCCGGTTGTAGATTGATTTGGTGCTCAATGCCTCAGAGGTGTGGCAACCCTTGTGGCAACACCTAGTGGAAACTATTTTTGAACTGCTCTAGTAGTACTCGGACCTCCTTAGGAACCTCTTCAATTTCCTCCATCCTCTCCCAGAACATTAATATCACAATCGGCCCTCCTTCCAAAATAGATTTCAACAACTCTTTCTTAGACATGAAAAAGTTGGATTATGCATACCTTCCTTGTGGTCTCATCCTTAGTAACTTGATCCGGGCCAAGAGGAGCTAGGTTGATTTCTCTCCCTTTGAACTTGGAGGAATAATGGTTGGTGAAACCATCATGAAGGACCCGCCGATCACTGCCACGGCCTTCCCAATAAAATGTGGCTTGCACTCATCGACACCACATCACAAAGAACTTCATCCTTGTATCCACCGATTGAAAACTCAAAGTTAACTTTTTTGTTCACCATGATGTCTTCTTTATCGTTGAACAATCTCAACTTGTAAGGCTTTGGGTGCAACATAGTCTCGAGCCCCAATTTTTTATGTGCCACGGATTAGCACATCTAGAAGCGGAAGCAAACTATTTTCTAATGAGTTTGTTGATTTTGTAGGAAGCTTGTTTTATAAAGGTTTAATCAAGAAGCCAAAGATGAAGGGCATGGTGAGCCCTAGTTTTCAAGTGGGGTTGATGCATTTCATGGGCCAACCACACTTGATGAAGGAAGAGGAGTTCAAGGGTGGCACATTAAGGTGGCCCCAAATCACCAAAACACGAAGGGAAAAGCATGTTTTCCTTTTGACAACTTTGTGTAATAATTTAGTTAGTTTTATGTAATAATTAGGAGGATAATTAGTAGCTTAAATTTTTGCACATGTAAGGGTGCTTAGTGTACCCGTGGCATGGAAGGGTGATCAAAACATCCATGGTGATGAAAACAACATTTCTGGTTTCGGCCCAAGCTGACCTTCGAGGCTTGTGCAGCCGTTTCGACCACCTTCCGGACCTGTTTTGGACAAACGTGCTTCTACAAAAATGTGGCCCACATCTTAAGGTTTCCAGAATGGGGCAGAGCATAAATTGTGGACAAAAACTTCCCAGCCAACGATCGCCATTACAGAGGCCTCCAAAAGATGGAGCGGCCCAAGAGCATCCAACCCATGGTGGCTGATCCATGGCCATGTTTGGCCCCAACGGAAAGGAAGGCTGAATTTCATCTTTGTCATTCATGGGAGCAGCAGCTAGCAGCCCATGGAAGTGCCCAACCATTAGCCCAAAAGATACAAGTGTTCAAGTCATTTTATTATGGACATTCCATCATTGGTTTGGCCCATCTATTAGGTTTTTGGTTCACGTGATAACCATGCAAGCTCATTACTCTTTTGTTTTATTTTGTTGTAAGTTAAGTACGTGGCTGCAAGTGGGAGATCCTTAGGAAGCCTTAGGGGATGGGTTTTACCTTCCCTTAGTGACCATCACTCTTGTTGGTGATGAAAGTCAAGGGTGGGCCCCATTTATCATACCTTGATGTTGGTTTAGCACTTAGGACTATAGGTGATAATCATATGCCTTTTGTAGCTCGTGGGAAGGTGGGTTTTTAACCTCCCTTTCTCAGCATTTTGCAGACTAGAAAATGTTGAATGTTGAAGCTTGAAGCTCTCCCCATTTTCTCTCATGGCAAAGCAAATTCAAGGTGAGTAATATCCTTGATCTTTGGTTTGTAACGGTGTTGGTGCCTTGCTAGAGCCACTAAGCCCTATTCCAATCTCCCTTCCTCACTTGTTTAGGATCAAAGGCGAGTTTGGAAGTCCCATAGCTAACCTTCCATTTTGTTGTTTGCATTTGTGTTTTGTCTTTGTTGTTGGTTGCTGTTTTTTTGGTGCTTACCCGAGTGAATTTGTGCAACAAAAGTCCAATTCGTGCTTACCCAATTTTATGGCTGTGAGTTCCTCTTTCATGGTTTGAAATAACTGTTCTTTCCGTTTAGCCATAGCCACCTCCCTTTAAAAGTTATGCTTGTGTTTTCCCACTACTTCCTACCCGAGTTCCTGAAATCGGGCAACTCTGTCCATTAATTTTCTATCCAGCATAACTCCTAGCCTACTCAAGATGTTTCTGTGAAACCACTTGCATTGTCTTCCCCTTTGATTGAAGTTGTTTTCTGCTTATTTTTACGATCCCAGACTCCCTGCATTGGAAGTTGTGTAGAAGTTTCCCCATCACCCCTGCACTGTTTTCTTCCTGTTGGTCTGTTTGTGCATCTGAAAGTGTCTCCGTGTATTTTAATGTTCGGCACGTGCTTGTAAGCTGAAATTCGGGTCACACTTAGTCCACTTCCTAAAGTTTCATTTGGTTGAGTTTATTTGACTTAATCCTGTATGCATTTGGAATATTAACCGTTACACCTCACTGTTTCTGTCTTGGACTTTCTCCTTGGCAGATTACCCTTGTGTCTTCTTTCTCCCGACACTTCTCATAACCCCGAGCGTGTCAATTTTTCCACAAGATCCCGAGATGCCACATTGGTACAACTCCCACCATCTATGATAAGAGAGCATACTTTTCCATGAATAAGGCACCGACTATGGAATATGTTCTCCCTTTGAAAATCATCACTTTGGGCTTAGGAGGATAGAACTCTTCGGATAACCATCAAGAGGGGTCACTCTTGAGCATGAAAAATCTCCTGCTTGGGTTCTTTCTGTTCACTAGCTTCTTCCAGCACTTCATCCTCGCCCACAACTTCATTGGTGTCCTCCCTAAGAATCATGACCCTCTTGTTTTGGCATTGAGAAGCAATATGGCCCAAGCAAAGACACTTGAAGCATTTGATCTCCCTTGCTCATGGCTGATTGCTTTCATCATTAGGTTTCCCCTCACCTTCTTTCTTTTGGGACCAAGGCTTCGCATAAGGGGGCTTTTCCTCGACTTTAGAAAAGGGATTGTAAGGATGGGTGGTTTTGGGAACAAATCGGTTAACCACCCCCTTTCCCTTTCTCTTCACTTGCCTCTCCACTTTCATGTCAAGTTGGATGACCGCATTCATGGTATCAATTGATTGTAGTTCTATTATGTCTCCAATCTCCTTGTCTAAACCCCGTTGGAAACCTGTAATGATTTGCTCCTCGGGTTCATCTAGGTCACACTGAATCCTAAGGGTATCAAATTTTCTCAAATACTCCTCCACCGAGAGGGTTCCTTGCTTCAATGTTTGGAGTTGGAGAAAGAGTTCTTGTTTGTAGTGGTTTTGTAACATCCCATTTTATTTTATTTTATTTTTTGAATTATGAAAAAGCTTTTCATTGAAATTTTTTTATCAAACTTATACATATATTTTTACATACAAAGTGGAATCTAACATTTCAAATCACACTTATAAGTAATTAAACATAGGTCACATTCTCAAAATATAAAACTTTACAAACACTACATAGTTGTAATTCAAAATAATTTTTTTACAAGTTCTTTTCAAAACACATGTATTTTAGTGAGCTTACTTCACCGGTCAAAATCTCGCTTACGGCAGCATCGACCAATAGCCATTTCTGAGGGCATCTTTATTCTCCTGTAATTTAAATGTCTTCATCGAATCAATAGAGATATTGCGGGAATGAATGTAGGCATCAATGACCCCCATGGGCAACCTAACACCCAATCCGCCATCCCCCTACGATTTACTTATTATAATTTGTAGTTTTAAAGAATAAAAATTCATTTTCGTTGTCATTCGTAAAAAACATGATGCATGATGTCCATAACATGTCACATACAATCCTATCCTTAATGGAAGAAAATCTAAACTAATAAAAAAAAAGTCATAGAAACATGTCAATAATGAAATCTCATAAAAACTTATCAATCAATTAAAACAATCCTCAAATGACCTGAGGTCAGTGTGTTGTGCGTTATACCCCAACCAGTTTATCATCAATAAAAAATCATAGAAATACATAACCTTTACAATGTAGACCTCTAATAGGCCAAACACATACAACACATACTTACTTTGATTTCTGATGTATTTTGTTTCAACTTGGCAATGCACACTAGAAGCTTGAGAACCTATATTGTCAAACCATTCAAATAAGTTTTTATACTATAAGTAATTATTTTTACCATAACTTCCAAAATTCATAACTTAGGTTATACAACTTTTTTTCCTTAATTATCGTGCCCAACTTTCACTTATAGTGTTTATTTCATTCGGTTAGAAGAACACTTATCCATTTGAAAATCTGTAGACATGGTAAAAGCCTAATACTTGAAACTGTCCAAAACTCCGAATTTCCGATTCATTGTTTTTCAATCATTTTATAAAAATCGTAACTTGGTATATACAACTACAAATCCCTTAATTCCAAATCCATAATTTCGATTATTAAGTCTACTACAACGCGATAGAAGAACTTGCTATCAAATAAACACATCTAGGGCATGGAATAAATAGAAAATAGAAACTACCCAAATTTCATATTAGAAACTCTATTCTGTTCCAGTAGTAAATAAAACGAATTCATAACTTAATCTCCACAACTCCAAATTAGTTGATTCAAAAGGCTATAGCTTTCATTACATGTATACTACAAAATTTTATACGAATGTTAATCAATTTTAGCACTTAAACAGTTTCGAAAACAGTAAACCCTAACAAGACACAGTTTAATCAGAGTTTAACTTTCATAACATCTAATTCAAAACTCCTAACCAATAATCAAATATTCAGCCAATAAAACTCTAAAAACCTCCATTGCTATGGTTAGAATTGATACCTCATAATAGGGAAGATCGAAACTGAAACTCTTGAGTCGTTTGTTTCTTCTTCTTTTCTCCTATTTCCTTCTAGAGTGAACTAAACTTGCTTTAAACATAAAAACTCTTCACCAAAACTTTAATCCAACTAAAGAACCTCACTTAATCTTCAAAAACCAGAGAGAATCTGGAAGAGAACTGAAGGATTCGTGGGTTTCTCAGCTTTCGAAGGGAGTTCTTAGGGTAAAATTACCTTATTATCCAATTTGTCCATGTTAAAATTCATATTTGCCCTTACTTTTGCTTATATTTGTAAAAATACCTTAATTATCATCTTTTAATCATAAATACTTAAATTAATTAATTTAGATTAGTACTAAAATAATCTTCAAGATTAACTTCATTAATCATGATTAGTAAACCTTAATTACCTCTTAATCATTCACTAATTACACCTTAATCATGATTAGGCACTAATCTAATGGTGACATGAGGCACTTTCTTATTGCTTCACTACTTTAATATATAAAAGCATAATTTACATTTAATAATATTCTATGATTCATATTTATTTAAATTATATCATTGATTAAGGAGGAAATGTAAGGTGGACGTGTCATATCCTTTAACTATGGTTAGCTTTACTAATTAATTTAGATTAGTAAGAACTTAAGTTTCAAGGCTAATAATACATAAACATATATCCTTTAAGATGTTAGGGTCTTGTTCCTTTAAAAAGTTTGGGTATCACATTCCACCCACCTTATTTAAAATTTTATCCTCAAAATTTAGGTGAGAAACACATTTGGAAACTTGTCTAGCATGTTTTGCCTTCTTTCCCAAGTAGCTTCTTCGATATTGTGGTTTTGCCACAACACCTTCACCAAAGGTATATGCCGATTCCGTAATACTTTCATTTTTTGTGTCGAGAATTCTTACTGGCCTTTCCTCATACGTCATTGTCGGTTCCAAGTCCACTTCTTGTGTCTCAATCACCTGGGAAGGGTCACGTATGCATTTTCTCAACATGGATACGTGAAACAAACTTTCTGGCAATTCCAGCATATAAGCAACTCGTCCAACCTTTTTCACAATTGGAAAAGTATCTTGGAGGGAGTTTTCCTTTTCTTCCAAATCACATTACTCTTTTGAAAGGGGAAATCTTCAAAAATACTTCATCACCTAAATTGAATTCCAATTCTCTTTGTCTCCGATCCGCATAACTCTTTTGATGACTTTGAGCAGTTTTCATTCTCTGTTGGATAACTCTCACTTGCTCCAAAGTCTGCTGTATAATATCGAGACCATAGAGTTTTGCTTCTCCTACTTCATCCCAGTATAATGGTGATCTACATTTACGTCCATACAAAGCTTCATACGGAGCCATATTAATAGACGATTGATAGCTGTTATTATATGCGAAATCCACTAGTGGTAACAGCTTACTCCACGTAGTCTGGAAATCCAACACACAAGCTCTAAGCATATCCTCAAGGATTTGAATCATTCTTTCACTTTGTCCATCAGTTTGGGGATGAAATGCGGTGCTAAATGTTAGACTTGTCCCTATAGCTGTATGCAAACTTTTCCAAAATCTAGAATCTCTATCAGAAACAATTGAAACTGGAACTCCATGTAGCCTTACAATTTCTTGTACGTACAATTCGGCATATTGATCCATGGTATACGTAACTCTAACAGGTATAAAATGTGCTGACTTAGTTTACCAATCTACAATCACCCATATACTATCATGCCCTTTTGTTGTTCTCGATAAACCCACTACGAAATCCATAGAAATGTGCTCCCATTTCCATTCTGAAATCAATAAGGGCTCAAGCGTTCCTGCAGGCTTTTGGTGTTCAGCTTTAACTTGTTGACATGTGACACACTATTCCACATGTTTTGCCACGTCTACCTTCATTCCCGGTCACCAAAAATATTGCCTAAGGTCTCGGTACATTTTTGTACTTCCTGGGTGCATTGAAAAATTAGATGAGTGAGCCTCATTCAATATTTCTTTTCTAAGCTCTATATTTTCCTGGACGTACCACCTATTTTTTAACTTCAAAACCCCATCATTTGAAAATTGATAATCGGGCGATATTTGCATATTAGTTGGCACATACTGCTTATATCTTTTATCTTCTTGTTGCAAATCCTTTATTTTGTCAAGAAGGGTTGGCCTTACAGATAAAGTAGCAAGGATCGCAGTTAAATCATTCACCAGCTCCACTCCAAACTTTTGAATATCATTTTGAAGTGTCACTGACATCAATAAGCTTGCTGAATTTGACTTACGACTCCGTTCATCAGCTACTACATTAGCCTTCCCTAGATGATACTTTATGTCCAAGTCATAATCTTTAACAAATTCCAACAACCTTTGTTGCCTCATATTAAGCTATTTCTGTGTAAATAGATATTTCAAACTTTTATGATCTGAAAATATTTTGCATTGACGACCATACAAATAATGTCTCCAGATTTTTAGAGCAAAAACTACTGCTGCCAGCTCTAAATCATGGGTTGAATAGTTTTGCTCATGGACTTTGAGCTGTCTAGAAGCATATGCGATAACTTTTCCTTCCTGCATTAAAACACAATCCAACCCTATCTTTGACGCATCGCTATAGACACAATAATCTCCATGCTCATTTGGAAGTGTCAAAATTGGAGCTGTGGTTAACTTTTCTTTTAACGTTTGAAAACTTTGTTCACACTCTTCTGACCACCAAAACTTTACATTCTTTCTTGTTAGGCGAGTTAGGGGAATAGCAATTCTAGAGAATCCCTCAATAAATCTCCTATAATATCTGGCCAATCTGAGAAAACTTCAAACCTCTGTCACTATCCTCAGTTGAGACCAATCCATTATTGATTGTATTTTTACTGGATCAACTAAAATACCTTCTCTTGATATCATGTGGCCAAGAAAATTTACTCGATCCAACCAAAACTTGCACTTGCTAAACTTTGCATATAATTTGTGAAACTCCAATGTTGATAACACCATTCTTAAATGGTATGCATGCTCGGCCTTCGTTTTGGATTATACAAGAATATCATCGATAAACACGATTACAAATTTATCGAGATATTTATGAAATATCTGGTGCATTAAATCCATAAAAGCCGCTGGGGCATTAGTCAATCCAAACAACATCACCAAGAACTCATAATGTCCATATCTCGTTTTGAATGCAGTTTTTGGTATGTCTTCCTCCTTGATCTTCAATTGATGATACCCCGAGCGTAAGTCTATCTTAAAAAATACACAAGCTCCTTTGAGTTGATCAAATAAATTGTCTATCTGGGGTAGTGGATATTTGTTCTTCACCGTTACTTTATTTAGCTCCATGTAGCCAATGCCCATTCTCAGAGAACCATCTTTCTTTTTTACAAACAATACCGGCGCTCCCCACGGTGAGTAACTCGATCGAATAAACCCCTTGTTCATTAGTTATTCTAACTGTGCCTTCAATTCCATCAACTCAATTGGCGTCATTCGATAAGGATTTTTATATACTGGTTCAGAACCAGGATAAACATCAATCACAAACTCTATTTCCCGGTCAAGAGGAAGTCCGGGTAGATCATCTAAAAATACTCTTGGAAAATTCTGAACCATAGCTATATCCTTTACTTCCTTCTGAGGCTCCAATTCTAAATTACGAATGTTAAATAGAAATCCTTCATCACCCTTCCTTAACATCTATTGAGCTTTGATAGAAGATATAACTGAAATTTTCTTGGTATCCTCTGCAATCAATAGTGGCACAATATCGGCATAGCCAATCCATTCCCAAAATAGCATCGTAACCCTTCATTTCCATAGCAATGAAATCAGCATGTACCACATTATCGTCTAGACAAACTTCACAGTCACGTAGGCGTGGTGTAAAAATAAATGCTTCCCTGTAGGTAACATCACCTCATAGGATGCTTCAACTCTCTCCAGAAAATCAACTATCTTGTCTAATATAGTAGTAGATAAAAACGAATGTAGCTCCAGTATCTATAAGGGTATATGCATGAACACCAGCAATTAATAAGGTACCTGCGATGACTGATGGCTGACCGGCCTCCTTAGGATCAATAAGTGCGAAGACTCGTGGTGTCACTTTTGCTGGAACCGTTGCTGTTTTCGGGCACTCCTTCTTCAGGTGTCCAAAATGTCCACACCCATAACAACGACCTGATCCTTTAAGGCACTCACCATTATGCTTCAATCCGCACTTAGGGCATGACTCAACTTGCTTTGGAACTTTTGGTTGCTTCCCTTGGCTTGATTCAGCCTTGCCATCAAAGGACCTCTTCACTCCTTTGTTTGGCTGCCATCCTTTGGATTGTTGTGGCTGGATTTCTCGAAAATATCTCTTGGGTGGCTCCCATTGCTTCAAAACTTTTAATTTGGCCTCTTCAATTTCCAAGGCCTTCTTCACAACTTTGGAATATGGAATATCATCAGTTCCGCCTATCTGAATTCCACGATACACCTCCACTTTCAGTCCTTGCACAAACTGATTTACCTTCAACTCATTCTTGGCGACCATATGAGCAGCAAATCTTGATAATGACTCAAATCTCCTTACATAGTCTGCCACTGATCCAGTTTTGCGTAACCGAAGGAACTCCATCAACTTACTTGTTCTTGTGGCTTGGTCGAAGTACTTATCACTCAATATTTCTTTAAATCGGGTCCACGTATATGATGCGACTCCTCAGAAGCCTTAATAGTGTCCCACCAGAAACGAGCATCTTTTGATAGCATGTAAACCGCACAAGGCACACGGTCTATGTCCTCAATCCTTGCATACTCAAATATTTCCTCGAGTGTGCGAATTCACTCTTCAGCACTACTTGCATCAGAAGACTGTCCATCAAACATTGGTGGATTCAAATGGCGAAATCGTTCAAAGCTTAATTCGCGTGGCAGATGTGCTGGAGGGCTAGTTTGCATATCTCGCGCCATAAATCAATCTAGCTGTTGTGACTGCCGATTAACTAACTCTATCAATTGTTGAACAACTTCAGTCATATCATTTTTGTCCCCTTTACGTCCAGTGGCGATAGTACCCTAATCTTAAACAAACAAACAGTCATACGTACAATTAAAAATTTAAAAAAATTGAAAAACAACTTATAGTGAAGAGAACATCTCTGTGAAGCTTGCGTTGTTAAGCAGTCTACAGAAACAGTTTTAAAACCCGGTGCGCTCTGATACAAACTGTAACATCCCATTGTATTTTATTTTTTTGAATTATTAAAAAGCTTTTCATTGAAAATTCTTTTATCAAACTTATACATATATTTGTACATACAAAGCGGAAGCTAACATTTCAAATCACACTTATAAGTAATTAAACATACGTCACATTCTCAAAATATAAAACTTTACAAACACTACATAGTTGTAATTCAAAATATGTTTTTTTACAAGTTCTTTTCAAAACACATGTATTTTAGTGAGCTTACTCAACCGGTCAAAATCTCGCTTAACAACGACAAGGCTCCACAGAAGACACTCGCCTCCTCCTTCATATTTAATCCTCAGGTGATATTTCTTCAACATTCAAGTCCTCACCTACATTGCAAAGTCTAACTAATGAGCTTACAGCTCAGTAAGTAGTGCAAATAAAACAAGAATGAAGTAATGAATGATATGATTTAAAACAATGCAGATTATTTCATTTTCGTGGTGTGGATCTGCCCCCCATATGACGACCATCCACAAAACATGATTTTAGGATTTACATAACGTATATCATTAGGAGATATAACAACCTACCGCACAATCCCATTGGGCTTACGGCAACATCGAGCAATAGCCATTGCCAAGGGCGTCTTTATTCTCTTGTAATGTAGATGTCTTCATCGAATCAATAGAGATATTGCGGGAATGAATATAGGCATCAATGACCCCCATGGGCAACCTAACACCCAATCCACCATCCCCCGACAATTTACTTATTATAATTTGTAGTTTTCATGAATAAAAATTCATTTTCGTTGTCATTCATAAAAAAACATGATGCATGATGTCCATAACATGTTACATCCAATCCTATCCTTAATGCAAGAAAATCTAAACTAATCCAAACAAAAGTCATATAAACATGTCAATAATGAAATCTCATAAAAACCTATCAATCAATTAATACAAGGCACACAAACAATCCTCAAATGACTTGAGGTCGGTGTGTTGTGGGTTACACCCCAACAAGTTTATCATCAATCAAAAATCATAAAAATACACAACCTTTACAATGTAGACCTCTAATAGGCCAAAAGCATACAACACATACTTACTTTGATTTTTGATGTCTTTTGTTTCAACTTTGCAATGCACACTAGAAGCTTGAGAACCTATATTGTCAAACCATTCAAATAAGTTTTTATACTATAAGTAATTATTTTTACCATAACTTCCAAAATTCATAACTTAGGTTATACAACTTCTTTTTCCTTAATTCTCGTGCCCAACTTTCACTTATAGTGTTTATTTCATTCGGTTAGAAGAACACTTATCCATTTGAAAATCTTTAAAACATGGTAAAAGCCTAATACTTGAAACTGTCCAAAACTCCGAATTTCCAATTCATTGTTTTTCAATAATTTTATAAAAATCGTAACTTGGTATATACAACTCCAAATCCCTTAACTTTAAATCCATAATTTCGATTATTAAGTCTACTACAACGCAATAGAAGAACTCGCTATCAAATAAACACATCTAGGGCATGGAAAAAATAGAAAACAGAAACTACCCGAATTTCATATTAGAAACTCTGTTCTGTTCCAGCAGTAAACAAAAAAATTCATAACTTAATCTCCATAATTCCAAATTAGTTGACTCAAATAGCTATAGCTTTCATTACATGTATAATACAAAACGTTAGACGAACAATAATCCATTTGAGCACTTTAACAGTTTCGAAAACAGTAAACCCTAACAAGGCACAGTTTAATCCGAATTTAACTTTCATAACATCTAATTCAAAAATCCTGACCAATAATCAAATCTTCAGCCAATAAAACTCTAAAAACCTCCATTTCTATGGTTAGAATTGATACCTCAGAATAGGGAAGATCGAAACTGAAACCCTTGAATCGTTTGTTTCCTCTTCTTTTCTCCTATTTCCTTCTAGAGTGAACTAAACTTGCTTTAAACATAGAAACTCTTCACCAAAACTTTAATCCAACAAAAGAACCTCACTTAATCTTAAAAAACCAGAGAGAATCAGGAAGAGAGCTGAAGGATTCGTGGGTTTCTCAGCTTTTGAAGGGAGTTCTTAGGGTAAAATTACCTTATTATCCAGTTTGTCCATGTTAAAATTCATGGACAAATTGTAGGATCCAAACACTTTATCTACTTTTTCAACCCAATCAAGGAAAGCATCAACATTGTAGGATCCATTAAATGGGGGATGGTTACCTTGATATTCCTCATCTCATCTTAACGGTTGGGTTGGACATTGTAACCAAACTCTTCATCAGAGTCCTCGGTTGCTTGATGCCGAGGCCTCCTCATGCCATTCCCGGGTCTTCTCCTCGGAGCAGGGGTTTGAGGGGGCCTCATTTGAGGAAAGGCTGCCTCAAACCTTTGGAATACCATCTCAAACTTCTTGTGAATCTCATCTAGCTGTCCTTGTATGCTAGACTCTGAAACATCCAGGTTAGGGGTCAACAGAGGTGGGTTTTGTGTTGGAATATGGTCTCGGTTGGGGTTGTGGTTGGCCCAACTTCGATTCATCATACTTTAACTCAACAAGTTTGCCAAAACGAGAGAAAAAATGGAAGAGTGGGAAAGGATGAATGGCTCTGATACCAAATGATATGATGCAAGGATGGAATGGGGAACTAAATGAGGTTTGCGTGAGAAATAGACAAAGAAAAGAGCCAAAAATGGGTATTATTAGGGAAGGAGGTTCTCAAGTTGCATACGAGGTTTGCAACTGAGATTTGGAGGAGTTGTTAGGGAATAAAGGGAGAGCCTAAACTCCACAAATGGGGGTAAAATCTTTGGGAAATCGGGAGTTATGCAGATGGGAATATCGGGTGCCAAAAAGGGGGTTATCAAAAAAGGGAATAGGGTTGATCGGAAAATGGGATGTAACAAGAGATTGAGAAGAGCTAATATGGATTACACAGTTATCCTAAGACCACGGGGGAGTGTTTGTACTTATGTAGCACTACCTAGCTTATCTTAGCTCTGAAGGGCAGCAAAAACCTTGAAGGATGTTCTCGGATATCGTCGGATATTACTCACTGGAGAGCCGAGTCTTTGAGGTAGAAAACTAGCCAAGGAAGAAGATGCAAAAAGCCTCTTTGTATTCAAAAACCAACTGAGTACAATGCTCGGTGATAAAATGGTTTTAAACTCTCTCACATAGAGAGAAACAACCAAATTGGATGGCATCCAAGGGCTTTACACAATTTGGTGCTTGTACAATAAGAAAGGTGGAAAGGACCACCCAACATTTACCCGATTTTGGGGAGACCAAGGAAGAGTGTCCCCTAAATATCTGTTTTTACAAAATTTAAAAAGGCATAAAGTAAAACTAAAGAGAGGTGATTTCAATCGAGTTTTCACCATGCTCCATGGGCCTCGACCTAAATCTTACCTAGACTCGGCTTGTACCCGGTTTCTCCTCCTCCTTGCCTAGGCTTTGCACTTTCCTCCATGGTGTTCCAAGCTCAAAGATGACTCGATCTTGGCCTCCATTTCCAAGGCTTCCCATATGAGGAGATTTTTGGGTTGCTCTAAATCTTTCGGGGTAGGTTCGTCCATAATTATCCCGCGCTCATCATTTCCTACAAAAAGAGAAATATGGTTACAAAACTCCTTAACTGGAGCTCGGGTGATGTGTCACATCCTCCTTACGTAAGTAATAAAATAGTAATCTTAAGAGGAAAATCATATGTAATATTTGGTCACTTACTTTACTTCATAAAATGCATACAAAACTTAAACTATGTACTTAAAACGTAAATCGTAGTGGTCAATAATATTAAGTTATACAACATACATTGCAAAACATTTCTTACATAACATTGTATTCAGCAAAACTAAGTACTTAAAACGTTTTATTTACACATATATAAACTTTTCAAAACATGTACTTGTTCGTTTTCATACATCTCCCACGGGTCGACACTTAACGATTCAAACCTTCAGCGTGGAATGCCTTCATCCCGATCTGAAAATTCTACATTAAACATGGAGGGTTATCACCCTCAACTTCTTCTTCATCACCTACATCACAAAGCTTAAACAATGAGCCTAAAGCTCAGTAAGAAATCAGGTGATCCTACATGCCTAACATGATCATGAACTTTTCATAAAACATGCATATTCATTTATTTCTTAACATTTCATTGACATTTTCTTAACTTTTATCCGTTTGGGCGTTACGTATCGCCATCCCCTCACAGATCCGTTTCATAACACTTGTCCGCTTGGGCGTTACGTATCGCCATCCCCTCACGGAGGTGTTTCATAGCATTTCTTAATTTCTGTCCGTTCGGGCGTTACGTATCGCCATCCCCTCACGGATTTGTTTCTTAACCTTTATGTACAATTCATGCATGAATGATGAGAGTGTTCCATACCACGCTCATCAATCGTTGGGCGACATTTGAAAACCATGCTTGAAAACATTTTCGTATTCTTTATAAAACATGATGCATGATACTTTCGTGCAATGCTTAATAACATTTCATGCTGTATTTGTAAACATATCTCTCTATAGCATGCTTAACTTAAAAACAATCAACATAGCACATTCGTCTCCAAAGGTAAGTCCATTGACTTCTATAGCTATTTTTTTATTCTTTACGTACTTAAGCGATACATAAATACATACATCCACAATTCAATGGCAATCATACACCAATCAAACCCATATTATTGGGTCAGTGCACGGTGTGATGCACCCCAAACAGAATCAATACATAATATCCTACATTTTTATCTTACGTAACTCCTTACTATCTACCAAACAAACCCTAACACTCTCTTTGTGATGTAGTCCCACTTAAGGGCCAAACAAGAGTGAGATTCACTTACATGTCTTCCTTGCTTAAGTTTGTCGTGTCAAAGTCTTCAAAGCTCCAATGGGTAACTTTAATCACCTAAACATAACAAAGGTTGACAATCTTAGTCAAACTCGTAATGTTCTGCTTTTGACCTAAATTCCGACGTATATAACTTTTTCTGTATAAATCCAAATTGCATGATTAAGCTATCATTCTCATCCTTAAGATGTCTACTACAACTCATTAGAAGACATCAAGATGAAATTCGGACTTAAGAATCTCGTATCACTCACCTCTTTAAAATCGGGCAGAATGCACCGAAAATGTTTATGCATGAACTTGTCTTGACTAATTAATGCATTTAATCTATAAAACGTCCAATTCAACCTTCATAACTTATTTCAAACTAAATTTAATCATTAAAAGAGTGGTTTGAATGATTCTTACCTCAAAAGATCCGAATTGAAGAGAGGAACACTTTCCTCCAAAGGGTTGAGGGTTAAACCTTGTTCTAGATTGATCGGTTTTCACTTCTTTCTTAGAAACCCTAAGTTTACTCTGAAATTTGAGAGAAAACAGGAGAGGGAAGAGGTAAGTTTCGTGGCTGAATGAAGAACTTCAGAGCATTACAAGGCACTTAATCGGTTTTGTCTCATTGTGGAAGTTGAAAGGTTAGCATGAGGTGGCTTTCAAGCATGAGGTGTCAACCGCAAGTTAAAAGTTTCATAACATTTTCTACAAAACTCGGATTTTCATGATTCAAACGTCATTCTATTCCTTATTGAGTCTTGTTGAACTTTGTAGAAGACATAAACTTCAAATTGTAAGTTTAAGATTATCAAATGTACGAAATACAAAACATCGTCCAAAAGTTCACATTTCCTTAGTTCAGTTTTCATTCATCAACTTCTAAAATGCATAACTTTTTCACCAAAACTCCTATTGAGTTGTTCAACCTATCAATATTCCCCTTTTGATGTCTTAAACAATTTTTTAGAATACCACTTTGTCAATTAAGCTCATTGGTTGCATGATAAAATGGGAAAACCGAAACTATCTCATTATCGATCTTTAACCCGGTTGTTGTTACCAATCTGTAAGTTTCCGAAACTCATAACTTTCTCTACGAACCTCCAAATCAAGAAATTCTTGTTGCTATAGTTTCATCAACGAATCTAATTAATTTCATTAGAAGGACTTAAACTCATTTAAAGAACTTATCTCCTTTAAAATCAGATAACTTTGTTCATCATTCAACATTGATAGAACTTACAGTACTTGGAAAAGTCGGGTGTTACATGATGACTCCTTGAGGTATGGGTCTATGCAAGGCATCTCGTGGCATGTCACAAAGGTACGACATCACATAATACCTTGTCCTTGTAGCATCCAATATAGAACTCACATTGCACTTGCTTCGTCACTTTGATGTCTTCATTACCATTTAGCCACCTCAATTTGTAAGGGCTCGGATGTGCCATAGGTTCAAGCCCTAATTTGTTTACAAGGTCATGAGAGGCTACATTTAGTGCAACTACCTCCATCAATAATAAGAGAGCATACCTTTCCCTTGATGAGGCATATACTATGAAAGATATTTTTCCTTTGATCTTCACTTCAAGCATGTTAAGTTAATACCCGACTAATCACCATAACTAAGGGACCCTCTTGAGAAAAACATGTCTCTACTTCATTAGTGCCCTCCCTTAGGATCATTACCCTTTTGTTCATGCATTGTGAGGCAATGTGGCCTAAATCAAGACATTTGAAACATTTGATTTCACGGGATCTAAGCAGAGTGTTCTATACTTCCACCTTAACTTCTCCAACTATCTTTTGAGGCCACAACTTGATAGATGTAGATTTATCTTCCACCTTTGCTGGAAGTTTGTAAGAATTGTTAGGTTTAGGGGTGTACCGATTGAAAATACCCTTACCTTTCCTCTTTACTTGATGCTTCACTTTCATGGTAAGTTGTATGGCGACATCCATTGAATCTAGTGGTTGCAACTCTACTATATCTTAGATTTCTTTATTTAAGCCTCTTAGAAACCTTGCTATAATTTGCTCTTCAGGTTCATTAAGATTACATAGAATTCTAAGAGTTTCAAACTCGGTTAAATAATCTTTAATCATAAGTTTAGCTTGTCATAGTGATTGAAGTTTTAGAAAGAGCTCTTGCTTGTAGTGGCTCGGAACAAATCTTATTCTTATAAACATCTTCGAAGCTCTCCAAGAGAGAACTTCATCATCACCTTCACGCCTTCTTTGAGCCCTTAAGTTATCCCACCAAAGACTAGCATATTCGGTTAGTTCCAATAAGACTAATCTTAATTTCATCTATTTGGAATAATTATCACAATCGAAGATCTTATCAACTTTCCCAACCCAATCAAAAAATGGATCCCAATTGCAAGAACCATTAAAGGAAGGGATTAATACCTTAATGTTTCTCATGTCATCATCACGGTTGAAATGCTCATGCACATCATAGTCTCCCTCGTATTCATAGATAACTTGATGTTTTGAAGCAAATAAGCCACCTCCGAGTTTTCTCTTTGGAGTCGGGGTTGGAGGAACTCTCATAGGGGTGGATTAGAAATTTGATAAGATCTTCGATTGTTATAATTATTCCGATGGATGAAAATAAGATTAGTCTCGTTGGAACTAACTAGTTATGCTAGTCTTTTGTGGGATAACTTAAGAGCTCAAAGAAGGTGTGAAGGTGATGATGAAGTTCTCTCTTGTAGAGCTTTGAAGATGTTTATAAGAAGAAGATTTGTTCGAAGCTACTATAAGCAAGAGCTTTTTCTACAATTTCAATCACTAAAACAAACTAACCTTTCGGTGGAAGATTACTTAACTGAGTTTGAAACTCTTAGAATTTGAGTGTTTCACAGTTCTAAGGGCATCATTCAATTCGGAAAGAATGGAAAACCCAGTCCAAGGTTTGTTGAACTTTTCCTATTGTGGAGAAGATAGGGAAAACAACTTATAGGTTGGAATTTCCATCAACCATGGAAGGAGTTCATAATGTATTCCATGTTTCAATGTTACAAAAATCTGTTTGTGATCCGAATCATGTGGTGGAACCAAGGATCATTGAAGTGGAACCAATCTTGGCGTATGAAGAGAAACCAGTTAAGATACTTGACTATAGAGTAAAAGAGTTAAGAAGTAAACAATTTCCATTAGTCAAAGTATTGTGGAGGAATCATGCAATAGAAGAAGCTACTTGGGAAAGACAACAAGACATGGAGGGAAAGTATCCCGAACTTTTTACCATTAAATTTTGAGGACAAAATTTCAAATAAAGAGGGTGGAATATAGCACCCTCACTTTTTGAAACATGTCATAAGTAAGTTATCAATGTATATTACTTATGTGGTTTTGGGTATAAAACATTTTGTTATTGAAGTTTGTTGAAGTTAATGTTGGATTGTTTAACATCGGTTAATCATGATGTTTCAAACTATGGATATGTTGATTGTTGGAAGTTGGTTAAGTGTAGGTAAAGGTTGCGAGTGAAATAGAAAAGTGAATGTTAGATTATTGGACAAATCGGTTGTCACTTGCGATGATCTGTTGACCCTTAGAGGAAGTATCGGTCGACACATTATTTAGAGGTCAACACTTCAATGTATTCTACTCGAATTTCAATCGACACAATATAAGATCAATTGAGCAATCTTCAGAGATAATTAAAGGAGGAGCCAATTTTTTATTATTATGGAAAATAGGGATAAATCAAATTAATATTATTAAAGTTAGATTGAGATTGTGACTTTAAGGAGTAGCTTAGAAGGGTTTAATGGATTGAAGACACCTCGTGCTTACTTTCCACCTCCACCTTGCATAGTTTACCTTTTTGTTTTAACCCTAGCTAAACTTCATTGTCAGCAATCTTTAAGCCACAAAAATGCTCTCTCTCGTCTGTATTGCCTTTATATTTGAGAGTCGTGGTGAAGTTTTGGTTTGAAGTTGAGAGTTTTGTGCACCTAAAGTTAAGTTAGTCCACCCTAAAAGCAAGGAAAGGAAGGAGAGGAGAAACCCACGACCAAGAGGTTTAGGATTTAAGGTTCTCCATTCTTAGGTATATACTCTCACCATAAATTTATATTGAAGTTTATTTATCAGCCTGAAGTGGTTTATTGTGCATGATTTGCATGTATTATGTCAAGTTATCCAAAATTTTGGACAATTATGTGCTGTTTTGGAATCAGAATTTGTAAGTGGTCTTCAAGTGGTCAGTTAACTTTAACCTCCTACAATGATTAAAGTAGACATAGTAAGGATGATTGTGACACTCGAACCACTTTAATGGATTAGTCTCGCTCAAGTTACAAAGGTTTGATGTTGCTGCAAAAACAGGGCATATTTGAGTTTCTTTTATGGTGTTAGAGTTACCAAGTAATCAAGTTGAAGAAATTAAGCTATCAAGTTACCAAGTTTAAGCTAAGGACCTAAGGTAAGTCAAGATTGCTTGTCTTTGGCCTAGAAATGAGTCTACATTGCAAAGAGTAGTTCTTGAGGATTTATATAAATTTTTATAGTTAGAATGTGACTTTTATAATTCATGCACGATACTGGACTGTTTGGGGTATAACGCACATTACACCCACCTCAAGGCATTTGAGGATTGTTCACGTGCATGTTTGCTATTGATTAATTGTTTGCTATATTGTATTAGAATTTAATGTCATTACTTGAGGGTATGCTAAAATCGTATGTCACCATGTTCATGCATCATGTTTCATAAAAGTACGAAAATGTTTTACATGCATTGTTTATATGATGTAATCTAACTAAGTATTGAAGGTGAAATTGAGTAAAGCTGCCTCAAGGGAGGCCATACGGTGCTAATCCTCAATTTTGTCATACTTTCAATATTTAATGCATAATTTATGTAATTATCTAATGTTCTAGGTCGGATTGAACTTTGTTGTCCTATACTGCGTACTGTATGGTTGCCATTAATTTGACTATCATGGACCTTATGATTCTTTGTATCCCTGTAAAATGTGTTGCCCACTCTAAAGTAAATATGTAAAAAGAAATGAAATAAATGTATATGAAAAATTGCATGGTTTTATAAAATGCATAGTCATGTAGTTAATGTTTAGGACATTGTATGTTACTTACTGAGGCTTAAGCTCATTAGATTAAGCTGTGTAATGTAGGTGATGACATTGAAAGTGAGGAGTTTACCCCTGGTTCCTAGATTGATGCAGTGGAGGGAGTATGTCCAGTGCAGATGCTTGGGATCGTTAAGCAAATTTGACCGATGGTATTGCATGTAAAATGAACTTATATGTGTTTTCAAAGTTGCTTTTAAGAATGTGTTTTGGTATGAAAAAAAAAACATCTTTTTTAAAATGAATGTTTGTAAACCTTATGTTTTGTTAACATGAAATGTAAATTAAGAGTTGTTTTTATAATTTAAATGGGTTTGCTTATAATAAATTTTTCCATTGTATTTTATCATAAATAAATTAATTGACACATTTTTGTTAAAATAAATGTTTAGAAAAAAGAACAAGTGTAAAGAAATACAGGACGTTACAATCGTAAACCCTATACCCTTAACCTTAGAACCATGAACCTTGGAACCCTAAACCTTGAAACCCAAACCCTGAACCCTGGAACCGTGGAGCCATAGAACCCTTGGAATGTGAACCTCGAGACCTTAAACCCCCAACCCTAAACTCTAATGTCTTAACCCTTAACTATGAACCCTTGAATATTGAACCCCGAACTTCAAACCCTGTAGCCCCTAAACCTTGAACTCCAAACCTTAAACCCTGAAACCTGAACCTTAAGCCCAGAAACCTGGGTACACTATAACCTTGGAACCTTGAACATTAGAACCATGAACCCTAAAGTGATTATCTTGAAACCNTGACACGCTCCAAGATGCGGAGGTGTCGGGAAGAGAGAAGTTGGCAACAATCTGCCGAGAGAGAGAGGTTAGGCAGTAACAGAGGATTGGAGCACGGAGAACTCCAAATTCATATAGGGACTTGGACTAGAAATTGGAAGACTTAGTCTTTAGGTAGTCGAATAAGTTTGGGCACATTTTCAGGGCAATGCACGTGGGAATATTAAAATGGCACGGGGATACTTTTGGGTGTACAAAACAGACACAAACAAGAAAACAGTGCAGGGGATATGGAAAGACTTCTGCACAACTTCCAATGCAGGCAATCTGGGAAGGTTGCAAACAACAACGGGATGAGAGCTATGGGGTTTCCAAACTCACCTTTGATCCTAAACAAGTGAGGAAGGGAGGTTGGAATAAGGCTTAGTGACTCTAGCTAAGACACCAACACCGTTACAAACCAAAAATCAAAGGATATTACTCACCTTTGAATTGCTTTGCCGTGAGAGAAAATGGGAGAAGTTCAAGCTTCAACATTCAACATTTTCTAATCTGTAAATGCTGAGAAAGGAAGGTTAAAACCCTCCTTCCCACGAGCTACAAAAGGCATATGATTATCACCTATGATCCTAAGTGCTAAACCAACAACAAGGTATGGTAAATGGGGCCCACCCTTGACTTTCATCACCAACAAGAGTGATGGTCACTAAGGGAAGGTAAAACCCATCCCCTAAGGCTTCTTAAGGATCTCCCACTTGCAGCCACGTAATTAACTTACAACAAAAAAAAAAGAGTAAGGAGCTTGCATGGTTTTCACGTGAACCATGCAAGATATTATACTACCGGTTTTTTTCAAAAATAAATAAATAAACCGAGGACTTCTCCCATGCTCTCCAATCCTTAGACTTGTCCTTGTCCTTGCTGCATGAATGGATCATCTTCTTTATGAATAACTTGGAGTTCCACGTGAGTTGTTGATTGGTCTTTGTCTCGGCTTCTCCAAGTGATCAAGTGGCAAGGGACTTCTCGGTCTTCCATGGTTGGCTCATTGATGGTTGTTCGTCCTTGGTTATTTAAACCTTTAGTGGAGGACTCTTCTTGGATAGCTTCCTCTCCCAAAGTGGATATTGTGCAATTGACCTCCACTTTACTTGGGGCCGAAGATGGTCGTGACTCAGCTTGGTCGTCCCGGTAAGATAGGCTATGAACTTCGAACTCTAAGTTCACCTCTTCAATCTCCCAATGTATGCAATGCTTGGGAAGTTCTTTATCAAGAGAGGAGGGCATGTCTAGGAGGCCCTTTAGTGGCGATGAATCTCCTGCAAAATTAGCAAACATGTTAGATAATTGCATTGCCCGGCTTCGGGTGGTCGCGCCCTCCGGTTGATGGCGGTTCCCGGGCACATCAGTTAGAGTTACCAAGTAATCAAGTAGAAGAAATTAAGCTATCAAGTTACCAAGTTTAAGCTAAGGACCTAAGGTAAGTCAAGATTGCTTGTCTTTGGCCTAGAGATGCGTCTACATTGCAAAGAATAGTTCTTGAGGATTTATATAAATTTTTATAGTTTGAATGTGACTTTTATAATTCATGCACGATACTGGCCTTTTTTAACGCACATTACACCCACCTCAAGGCATTTGACGATTGTTCATGTGCATGTTTGCTATTGATTAATTGTTTGCTATATTGTATTAGAATTTATTGTCATTACTTGAGGGTATGCTAAAATCGTATGTCACCATGTTCATGCATCATGTTTCATAAAAGTACAAAAATATTTTACATGCATTGTTTATATGATGTAACCCAACTAAGTATTGAAGGTGAAATTGAGTAAAGCTGCCTCGAGGGAGGCCGTACGGTGCTAATCCTCAATTTTGTCATACTTTCAATATTTAATGCATAATTTATGTAATTATCTAATGTTCTAGGTCGGATTGAACTTTGTTGTCCTATACTGCGGACTCTATGGTTGCCATTAATTTAACTATCATGGACCTTATGATGCTTTGTATCCCTGTACAATGTGTTGCCACTCTAAAGTAAATATGTAAAAAGAAATGAAATAAATGTATATGGAAAATTGCATGGTTTTATAAAATGCATAGTCATGTAGTTCATGTTTAGGACATTGTATGTTACTTACTGAAGCTTAAGCTCATTAGATTAAGCTGTGTAATGTAGGTGATGACATTGAAAGTGAGGAGTTTACCCTTGGTTCCTAGATTGATGCAGTGGAGGGAGTATGTCCAGTGCGGATGCTTGGGATCGTTAAGCAAATTTGACCGATGGTATTGCATGTAAAATGAACTTATATGTGTTTTCAAAGTTGCTTTTAAGAATGTGTTTTGGTATGAAAAAAAAACATCTTTTTTAAAATGAATGTTTGTAACCTCATGTTTTGTTAACATGAAATGTAAATTAAGAGTTGTTTTTATAATTTAAATGGGTTTGCTTATAATAAAATTTTCCATTGTATTTTATCATAAATAAATTAATTGACACATTTTTGTTAAAATAAATGTTTAGAAAAAAGAACAAGTGTAAAGAAATACAGGACATTACAATCGTAAACCCTAAACCCTTAACCTTAGAACCATGAACCTTGGAACCCTAAACCTTGAACCCTAAATCCTGAACCCTGGAACCGTGGAGCCATAGAACCCTTGGAACGTGAACCCCGAGACCTTAAACCCCCAACCCTAAACTCTAATGTCTTAACCCTTAACTATGAACCCTTGAATATTGAACCCTGAACTTCAAACCCTGTAGCCCCTAAACCTTGAACTCCAAACCTTAAACCCTGAAACCTGAACCTTAATCCGAGAAACCTAGGTACACTATAACCTTGGAACCTTGAACATTAGAACCATGAACCCTAAAGTGATTATCTTGAAACCTAGAGCCCTTATACCCTTATACCTTGAACCTTTGAACCCCTTACCCTAAACCATTAAACCATAAAACCCCAAACCCTGAAACTTGGAGCCATAAACCATTTAATCCTGAAACCTTGAACCACGGAACCCAGAAACCTAAAGCATTGACCCTCCAACCCTGAACCGAAGAACCCCAACCCTAAATCTAGGAACACTGAACCTTGAAAACCTGAACCCTCAACTATTAATCCTAGAACCCAAGAACTCTAATCCCTTAACCTTGGAACCCTAGAAGCTTGAACCCTCAATATTTGATCATTAACCCTAAACTTTGGACCCTCAAACCTCTTACCCTCAATATCAAACCCTAAATCGCAAGCATTGTGAAACCCAAATTTCTAAACCCTTAAATACCAAACCCTTGAACCCTGAACCTGTAACCCTCGACCTTGAATCCTTAAATTCTTAACCCTTGAACATTAAATGCTAAACTTTTGACCGTAGAACCCCTTTTACCGTAAACCCCAGCACCCTTGAATCATGAACGTTGAACCCTTGAACCCTAAACCGTTAAACCTTGAACATTGAGCTTCAAACCATACAACCCTTTGAACTCTCAACCCAGAACTTCGAACATTGAAACTCTTGAACATTGAACGCTAAACTTTGCACCATAGAACCCCTTCAATCCTAAAACCTAAACCGTGGAACCCTGAACCTTATAACCTTAAATTATGAACCCTCAATCTTGGAACCACAAAACTTAGAACCTTAAACCATGAACCTTGGAACCTTGAAACCTTGGAACCCTAAAACCCTATAATCTTGAAGTCTTGAAACCTAGAACCTCAAATGCTGAACCATGAAACTAGTAATCTCGTACCATGGAACCTTGAACCTTGAAAACCCTTAACCTTGAAACCTTAGAACCCTTGAACCATGAACCATGAACCCTAAACCCTTAAACCTTATACCCAAAATGACATGCCACGGGATACGTTCCCTTAAGGAGCCATCACCCGAAGTGAAGCCTAAAGATTTCCTAGTTTGTTTGTTCATTTTGCAGGGATCCTATCTAATGGAATATCATTCATGGAGCCTTCTTCTAATGATCAAGAGCAGCCCAAACATTTTATTTCATGGATGGATCAAGGAGAAGAAGTAAAATGGACTCAAGAAGATAGTGCACCTAGTTTTCTAGCCCGAGAAGATAGTGCACCCGGATTCTAGATT
Source organism: Begonia fuchsioides (assembly GCA_003255005.1). Taxonomy (NCBI): domain Eukaryota; kingdom Viridiplantae; phylum Streptophyta; class Magnoliopsida; order Cucurbitales; family Begoniaceae; genus Begonia; species Begonia fuchsioides. The sequence continues at coordinate 232,451 of QAOC01038431.1, read as the reverse complement.
GCATGACCCATGCAGTACTATTTCATTTGCAAACTTTATCTTTAGTATTAGCTCATTTCATGCCTAATTTCGTGCACATGGAATGACATGGGTTTCATATGGGTTTCTTATGGGTTTTGTGGGTTTCTTACGGGTTTTATGAGTTTCTACTTTTTTATTAGCAGCCAACTCTCTCCTTTCACGTTGAGTGAGTTTATTCTCCTCCATGTGATGTTAGTTAGCTGCTAACAAATTGCTAGAATTTTGTCACTATATTTGGGTTGATTCATTCAACTGAATGATAATTTCAGCCTACTTAGAGTCTACAAATACCTCACTTGAGGATGATTGTAAGGAGCTTTGTGATATTAAAAATTGGAGTGCGTTGGCATTTCTCTGGAATTCATTTCCTAAGCTCCCTTCCGATTGACCTCCAGTGAGTCATATCCGGCCGTCCAAGAATAACCCAATTAAGCTTACTTCCAAGCTAGTGAGTTGAGTTTTTCTTGCTGCTTTCCATCATCCTTGCAAGGAAGAAAGGTTAGTAGCAAGTTCCAATTTAGCTTTTCCCTCTGTTTCGTGATCATTATCCTCCATCAAACTCTCCAAAAATCAGCCATAAATTCCCCATCCCCAAACACATTCGGACCTCCATAAAATCAGCCAACCTTCACCAAAACCATTCTTCCATTTTCAATTTTGAGTCACTAGAGCCAACAAAATCATGAACCCTGAACCCTGAACCCTAAGCCCTAGAGCCAACGAACCCTATAGCATTGAAAAATTAACTTTGGAACCCTGAACTCTGAACCTTAGAACCTTTAATGCTAGAATTCTAAACCCTGAATCTTGAACCCTGGAACTTTTAAAGCCCAAAATCCCAAACCTCGAACCCTTGAACCCTTAAAAATTGGCTTTGAACCCTGAACTTCAGACCTATGAACCCTAAAACACTTGATGCTGAAATTTTGAAGCCTGAACCCTTAATCCTTAAACCCTTAATCGTAGAGCACTAAACCTTGAACATTGGAACACTGGAACCTTAAACCTCAAACCTTGAAACCCTACAACCCTGATACCCTTTAACTCTTCAACCATGAACCGTGAACCCTGAATCTTAAACCCTAAAACCTAAGCCTTGAACCCTGAATACATGAACCCTAGAACCTATGAACCCTAAACCTCTGATTCATATAACCTGGAACCTTACACAGAGCAACTGTGCATCCCTCAACCTTTGTATTTTAAACCCTAAACCATGAAGCTTGGAACCCTCAACCTTGAATCTTGAGCCCTTAACCATGAACTTGAGAACTCTTGAAGCCTTAAATCAGTTTGAATCTAGACCAAGAACCTTTGAAGACTAAACACTGGATCCTTAACCCTGAAACCCTTGAAATTTCAACCTTGAACCTTTAAACTCTGAACCTTGGAACTTTGAACCCTTGAACCTAGGAACCTTGGACCTTGAACCCTCAAACCCGAAAACCCTAGAACACTAGATCCTACAACCTTGATCCCTGAATTCTTAAACAATAAACCCTAGAACCCTAAACTCTTAACCTTGGAACCTTTAACCTCGAACCTAAACCATGAACCCCAGAATCCTAAACGCTGAACTCTGCAATCCTAAACCCTGAACCATGGACCCTAGAACTATTGAATCATTATCCTTGAACCTTGAATCTCGAACCCCTTAAACCCTAAATCTACCCATAAATCATTAGCCATGGACCCTTGAACTCTGAATGGCAAACTTTGGACCCTTAAATGTTGAACTTCAAAAGCTAAAACCCTTGAACAAAGCACCCTTAACCTTGGAACCGTGGACTCAGAACTGTGGAACCGTGGAAGCCTCAACCATGGAATACTGAATCGTGAACCTTGGAACCCTGAACGCTAGAACCCTAACCCCTTAACCTTGAAACACTGAACCACGAGCCCTAAAACCTAAACCTTCTAACCCTGAAACTCTAAACCATTAATTGTGGAACCTTGAACCCTAAACATTAGAACCCTCAAAACATGGAACCCTTAAATCCTTAACACTTGACCCTAAACACTTGATCTTGAACTATAAACTTTGGACATTAGAACCCCTTAAACCTTGAACTATAAATTTTCAACATTGAAATCCTTGAACCCAAAACTTTGGAATCCTAAACCTTGGAACCTGAACTATGAACCCTTAATCTTGCAACCCCGGAGGTTGAACCCTTGAACCCTAGAACTTTAGAAAACTAACCATGGGAGCCCAAACATCAAACCCTTGAAACTTAAACTTTGGAACCCATGAACCTTGAAGCTTGAACCTTGAACACTGAACCCTAGAACAATATAACCTTAAACCTTGAACCCTGGAACCCTTAAACCTAAAACCTTGAAACTCTACAACCTTGTACACTGAACCCTAAACCTTCGACCCTAGAATCCTTAAATGATAATCCTTTAACCCTCAAACCCTAAACCCTGAACCCTAAACTCTAAACTTTAAACACTAGAACCCTTGAACCTTGAACTTTGAACGCTGAGCTTTGGACTCTAGAATTTCGTCAACCCTGAACCTTGAACTTCAAATCTTGAAACCTTTGAACCCTAGAACATTAAACCATTAAACCCTAAACCATGGAACCCTTAATCCTGGAGCCCTAGACCCATCACATTGGAACCTTGAACCTTAGAACCTAGAACCCCAAACTCTGGACCCTTAAACCTTAGAACCCCAAAACCATAGATCCTTGGAACCTAAAACCATAAACCATAAAATCCAAACCCTGCAACCCTAAACGCTAAACTTTAGACCCTAAGGCACCTTAAACTTTGAACCCTAAACCCTTAACCCTAGCCCTTTAGCCCTATAACAGTTAACCCTAAAACATGTAACCTTGAACCCCGACCCATGGAACGTCATAAACCTTAACCATTTACCCTAGGACCTAGATGCCAAAACCCTTGAACCATGTAACCTATAACCTGAACCTTGAACCTTGAACCTTGAACCTTGAACCTTGAACCTAGAACCCTGTAACCCTAGAACCATGAACCCTAGAACCCTAAACCCTAGAACCCTGAACCCGAAACCCTGAACCCGGATTCTTGAACCTTAAACCCTGAACTTGGAACCCCGGAGCACTGAAACCTAAAAACCTGAGTCCTAGAACTCTTCATTGTGGCCCTAAATAATGAATCTAGAACCCTAAAAATTGAACCATAAACTCTAGAACCCTGAACCTTGGAACCTTAAACCCAAAAACCTTGAACCATGGAACCCTAGAACCCTAAACCTTGTATCCTCGGAACCTTGAACCATGAACCCTAAACCCTTAACCATAGAACCATGAACCTTAAACCCTAAACCTTTCAACTCTGAACCCTCAACCCTTAATCCTAGAACTTTGGAACCCTAATTCACTAACCATGTAACCCTGGAACCTCAAACCCTGAACCTTGAACCTTGAACCTTGAACCTTGGAACCATCGAACTCTTAAAACCCTGGAATCCTAGAATCTTGAACACTAAACATTACACCCTAAATCCCTTACATTGTAAAACATCAAATTATAAACCCTAGAACATTAAATGCTGAACTTTGGACCCTAGAACTCCTTCAACCCTGATCCCTAGAACCTTTCAATGATTAGCATTGGAACCTTAAACCCAGAACCCTTGAATATTGAATGTTGAACTTTAACCCACAGAACACCTTGAACCCTAAACCTTGAACTTTGAATGTTGAAACCCTTGAACATTAAACGCTGAACTTTAGCTCAATAAATTCCTTTTGATAAGAGGAACACTTCTCCTCAAAAGGATTGGAGACCAATTTCAAGTTCTTTTCCTTCAACTTTTACTTTCTCTCTCTAAACCCTTTTTTGTCAAGTTCTCCCTGTCTTTCACTCCTTCTCTCTCTTCAGCACGAAATGGCTAATCATCAGCCATCCCCTAGATGGTTCATGGGGTGAAATTACTATTTTTTTTCTAATTTATCCACTTACTTTTACAATTTTACCATAACCTGATCTATTAATTACTAAAATACCTCCATTATCATCATTTAAATCATACTTAGTTTAACTAATTAATCCACATTAGTTCTAAGATAATCATCATGGTTAACTTAATAAATCATGATTAGTAAACCTTAATGACCCCATAATTTTTACTTATTATGTCTTAATCATAATTTGGTATTAATCCTATAGTGACATGTGTCATACTTTGATTTGAATTCCTTTTTTACTCCTAATTCAGTAGGTATCACTTCAAACAAATCTCTAATTGAACCATTTAATAGCATAAAACTACTTAACTTGCACACTAGTATTACCTAAACTGTGAACCCTGAACCTTAGAACCCTAAAACATGGAACTGATCTTTGAACCCTCAACCCTGAACCCTTGACCTTGAAACCTTATAACTCTGACACCCTATAACCTTGGAACCTTGAAACCTAGAACCTAAAACCCTAAACTTTAAAATTTGAAAACTTAAACCGTGGAACCCTGAACCTTGAAACCGTAAATCCTAAAGCCCTACAACCCTTGAACCATAAACCCTGAACCCTAAACCCTAAATCCTGAACCCTGAATCTTGAACCTTGAACCCTAAACCTTGAACTCTAAACACTGAACCTTGAACCTTGAACCCTAAACCATGAAAACCTAAGCCCTTAAACTCTAAACACTGAACCTTGAACCCTGAACGATAGAACCCTAAACTCTTGATCCCTTAAACCTTTGAACCCAAGAACACTAAAACCCAATTCCTTGAACCCTGGAAGCCAAGAACCTTAAACCTTAATTCCTTGAACCTTGAAACCTTGAACTGTGCAACCCTTAATCATGAACCGTAGCATCGGAACCCTAGACTCCTAATCCTAAAAACATTGAATCCTAGAACCTTGAACCATAAACCCAGAACCCTTGAACATTGAATCTTGAAACCATGAAGCCTAAGCCCGAGAGCCCTACAACTATAGAACATTGAAAAATTAATTGTAACCTTGAACTCTGCACCCTCAACCCTAGAATCCTAAACCCTAAATCATGAACCCTGGAACTTTGGAAGCCTTGAATCTAGAACCTTGAACCATTGAATCGTGAAAAATTGACCTTGAACCCTGAACCCTTAAACCCTATAACCTTTGAACCTTGGAACCCTAGAACCTAAAACCCCTAATTCTTAGAACCCTTGATCCTCAAACTACGCAACTGTGCATCGCTCGACCTTTGAATTCTGAACCCTAAACCTTACACTCTAGAAACCTCAACCTTGGAATCCTAAACCCTGAACTGTGAACCCTGGGCTCTGGAAGATTCCTTAACACTTGGCCCTTAACCCTGAACTTTGAACTCTGAAACCCTTGAATTGAGAACATAGAACCCCAAAACCTTGAACTCTGAACCTTGACCTCTTGAACCCAAAAACCCTAAAACACTAGACCCTAATACCTTGAACCTTGAAACCTTAAACCCTTGAATCCTAAATCCTAAATCGTGGAACCTTGAACCCTAATTCCCGAAATCCTAAACCTAAGACCTTGAAATCTTACACCCTGAACCTTGGACCCTGGAAGAATTGAATCATTATCCTTGAACCCTAAATCCTAGAACCCATGAATCATTAGCCTTGGATGCTTAAACCCAGAACCCTTGAACCTTAGACGCCGTTTGTTTGACACTTGAACCTTGAACTTCAAAGGCTAAACCCTTGAACAAAAGAACCCTAAACCTTGGAACCTGACATGCCTTGGGATGCATCCCCTCAAGGAGCAATCACCCAAGCCCGAGCTCGGGGATTTTTTAACAAGTTTGTTCTTTTTGTAGGTGATGAAGCATTTAATATTTTCATGAAGGAGCACCTCATCAAATGGGAGGATAGCTGGGAAATAAAGAAGGAAGCCGAGAAGCACAAGGAAGCGGGTAGAGGTTGGGTAGAGGTCGGGTTTAGGATGGATCAGAGATCTTGGCACAAACCCGAGCCCAAATTGAAGATGACCGACTTTCTTCCCCCATTTTATTTGCTTAATCCATTTATTTTTCCTTTGCACAAAGAATACTTTAAGGGCCCTTTGTTTGGGGCATGGTTTTTGCTTGGAGTTTGTGTGTGGGTTACTATGTTTGTGTTTCTATTTTTGTCAAAAGGTGATGTAAACAAACTCCACAAGCAACCAGGTACAAGCACGGCCTTCTCACAATTAAATGACCGCCCGTGGGAAGAGAAAATGCAAAAGAGCCCCTAGAGAGCCATCATCACCTGCCCATTGAAGGAGGCCATCATTTTTGCTTGTTCTTGTATGCAAAACCCAAATCGGGTAACTCAATTTTGAGCCATTGGATTGAGCTTTTTGAACACGGCCAAGGGTCTATAAATACCACCCTTGGCACCTCTTTTTAGCACTTTTTTACTGGAGAAAATTCAGATTGATTTGTGCATCTCTTCCTTGGCGATTTTATCCCAAGACTCGTTGTTTCTCCGATGAGTAATATCTGGTGATATTCTGAGTGTTTCCTTTGGTTTTTGCTTTCCTTTGAGCTAAAGGTGAGCTAGGCCTTGCTACACGTCTTCAGCCACTCCAAAGTGGACATCAGGGTAAGCGTGTAATTTCCCATTGGCTCTTCTCCATCATCGTTTTCTTATATTTTCCGAAACACCACCATTTCTTGTTTCAAATATTCTGTTTGAGCACCCGACGCCTTCATCTGCATAACTTTCATTTCCTTGAAGTTTTTAAGCTCAAATTGGAGTTTAAACTCTACACCCATCCCATAAAATCCCTCAAAATTTCAAGAGCAAAATTCGTAGGCGACCTAAAAACCATCTTTTTAATTTTCAGCCATGTTCTATTTTCTCTTTCTTACCAGAAATACTTCGTACTTTCACCTGCATAACTCATGATTCCCTTAAGCTTTGTATCTCAAATTTTGAGGTTAAGCTCTACATTCCCTCTGCAAACATCCCTCTAAATTTCAATTCTTAACTCAGTATGCGACTTGAGATCCATCTCTCTAAAATTCACCCATTTTCGGTAACTATTACGTTTTCTCAGTATGAAGCGTGTCATTTGGTATCGGAGCCATTTCTTTCCTCCCCACACTTCTTTTAACTCTCATTTTTATCTATTTTAAAAAGCTAAAAGATGATGACTCCAAGTAGAGCAACTCACCACTCCAACCGAGAGCAAAATGCACCACAAGACCAACCATCAACTTCTCACCTAGAAGTTGAGAGACCAAACTTGCAAGATCAATTCGATGAACTTAACATGAAATTTGACCTAATGATGCAAAGGATGGACACATTACAACCCACAACAAGACCCCCCTCAAACTCCTGCACAAAGGAGAAGACAAATGAACAATGCAAGAAGACCTCGACACTTGAACAACGAGGATTCAGACAATGACTTGGACTATTTTAAACCAAACCACCGAGAAGACAAAATGAGGAACATAAAAGTGACAATCCCACCTTTTAATGGAACATGTAATGGAGATGCATTCCATGATTGGGTGGAAAAAGTGGACAAAATATTTGAACGTTATAATTACTCGGAAAAACTAAAGTTACAACTTGTTTCTTTAGAACTAATGGGTTATGCTAGTTTATGGTGGGACATCTTGAAGGTTCAAAGGAGGAGGAAAGGCGAAGAAGATTAAATCTCTTGGAGAGCCATGAAAGCTTTGATGAGAAAGATGTAGGATTGAGATTAACCTAGTTGGGGG
>QAOC01038431.1:187898-224723 GCA_003255005.1 Begonia fuchsioides | reverse complement strand
GGGGGGTGAATTAGGTTAACTAAACTTTTTAATTACTAAGTCAAATTCGTGCGAATTGTTTAGTTATTTCCAAACTCTAGTGCGGAATTCTTAAACAAATAAATAAGAGTTTATAGAGAGAAAAATGACACCGCTTTGGTAACGCGGTTCGGCCAACCTTGCCTACGTCTGCGCTTCAAGGTACCTCCTTGAAGATCTTTCCCACTCAAAACTTGAGCTTCACTCTGATTGACTTACGGGTGTCAACCAAACCTTTTGACTCTTTTCTTGAAGGAGCGTCACCCCTTTTACAATGATTGTTCAAGGAAAAAAAAATTACACTTTGTACGGTTATAGAAACCGACTCACTCAATCTCAAGAAAGACATACAACTTTAGTAGTATGATTTGAGAGAGTAAAAAGTTCGACAATAAATTTGGCAGCACTTCGGCATAGTTTTCTCTCGTAAAAAATCATCTTGTGAAAATGAGATTGCTTCATCAATTTATAGATTGATGTTGATCTGTCCAGTTGGATCTAAACATTTCCTGTTGGGGTCGACACAAACACTAGCCGGTAGACACATAAAAAATATAGTTGTTGAGAGTTTTCTGACCGTTGGTAATGATCTGCTGAATTGGGTCGACACATTTGTTGTTGGGGTCGACACAAATTCTTCTCTGGAATCTTTAGGATTGACACAGCCTTTTGTGCGGTCGACACAACCTTGAAGAATCCTTCTCTTAGAAAGTCTGGGGTCGACACAGATGTTGGTTGGGGTCGACAAAAATCTAAAGGATTCGTCTCTGGAAAAGCTAGGGTCGACACAAGTAGAATGGGGTCAACACAAATGGGTTGGGTCGAGACATATTTTGAACGATAGAGTCGACATGTAAATTGCATGCAGGGTCAACACATAGATTTTGGTAAGGTCGACACAGAAGGTTTGGATGGGTCGACCCAAGATTTCTAGGTGGGTTGACACAATTTGAAAGACTCGGCCTTTGTTTTGAACAGGGGTCGACACAAACACTAGGGGTCGACACAAACTATGAAAGACTAAGCTTCTGTTTTGAACATGGGTCGACACAACACACTAGGGGTCGACACAAAGAATGGAAGACTCAGCTTCTGTTTTGAACAAGGGTCGACATAAATTATGAAAGGCTAAGCTTCTGGATTTTCTAAGGGTCGACACAAGGACACTATGGGTCGACACAAACTGCATATATATTTGAAATTTGTGCAGCACTTAAACAAATTGTTAGACTTTAATTGTCCCCTTCAAAGAGGGTATTTCTCATGAATGGTTAAGTCTAATTAAAGCATTGTAAATTAGTTTATTTTATCTATTTTATCTTTCATGCTCATCTTACATAGTTATCATAAAAAACAATTGATTGCTTTAAAACACTTTTAAAGCAAACAAAAGAGGTTCGTGCCTAGCCATTATAAGCAAGAGCTTTTCTTCCAACTTCAAACGCTCAAGCAAGGATCCCTCTCGGTGGAGGAGTACTTAACCGAATTCAAAACACTTTGAATTTGGTGTGATCTTCATGGAGGGGGTTTAGATTTAGGAAGTTTGAGGAATGGATTAGGATATATGGAAAATGATAATCTGATAATTCCAGAATCGGGGCTGGAATTTGGACGGTGATAACTCAACGATAAGATAGAGTTTCAGGATGAAATTTTGAGTGGAACTCCAAGAAGAAAAAAGGTGATAGTCCTCCAAAAATGAAAGAACTCACGTGGATGGATCGGCGGGAATGTAATGGAATAGTAACAATGCTCAACGGTGGCCGGAAATTGACAACCAGCTGAAGAAAAGGAATATCAAACAAAATCAACGATGAAAGAAGGAGCTTATGGACTTCAAGCTCACCCTATGTCCTTAAGGAAGGCTGGAGACTTTGAAACAAAACGAGAACCCCAGCTTGGAATAAGGAGCTTATGGACTTCAAGTTCACCCTATGTCCTCAAGAACTTTCGGCTGCCGGCTGAAAGTGGAAAATGCCGGATGAAGAGAGAGCTGAAACGCTACTAAAATTCAAATTCCAAATTACCCATACAATCACGCAATGGGGGAGGTTTTATCTGTAGAGAAGTGTGGGAAAAAGGGAGGAAAAATTGAGGGCCAAAGGCATGCAACTTGCATGCTGGAAATTGAAATAAAGGAGGGAAAATTGGACCAATGAGATTGAAAGAATGTGAAAGCCACGTGATCTTGAATCTCCTCAGCCAATTTTCCCTTCTTCCTTGTCCCAAAATACTCTTCTCTTAGCCGAAAATTTCCTCATGCAAAACCCCATGCAAGCATGCAAAAATAAACAAAATAAAACCTAGCCGAGAAACCCTCTCGGGTTCTCCAAATATCCAATGTAAAATTCACTTAAAAAATTAAGCTAAAAATGCGATAAAATTCCTTCAATCCATGTAAATGCTGGTCAGTTGAGTCGTGGAACCCTTGATCACTTTTCCATGGGACTCCAACTTTCCATGCAATGTGATACTTCAATCGGGTTTGGGTTCAGGCTTGATTCTGGAGCTCTCGTTTTCTAGTTTAAAATCCACCTTTTCTCCACACCAAATTATCATGTGTTTACGCCTTGTTGATCCTCCAAAGTTGTCTTAGAAATGTATAATTCTTCAAATAATTTTCCTATAAAGTTAACAAACATATTTGAAAAATTCCGAGCTCGGGCTCAGGTGATTGCTCCGCTTGGCATGCCAATCTGTGGCATGTCATCCTGCCCGAGTTCTTGAGGATTTGACCTCAAATCCAGTGGAAAGTCATCTCCCTTTTGTTCATCTTCATCAATTCAAGCAAAGGGAGAAAGATTTTGAACATTAAATGTGGATGAAATTCCATAATTCCCGAGTAACTCGAACTTGCATGTTCTTGGGTTGACTACCTTATCCAAAAAATTCTTCAGGCTTAAGGCCGGCTTAAGAGTGTGCCAACTTTGAACAACTTCTAGTTTTGAGTCATAAGATTCAATGCCCTTCACCACAACATCATTCTTTCCATGGCTAAACAATTCAACAATCCAGTTTATACTATACCACCGGATAACTAAATCGACATAAGTTTCATTATCCCCATTATAGACCATAGTGTTTCCAATATATTCAGCAATGTATCCTTCTAAGTATTCATGGGACCAACTATGCATAAGTACCGTAACAACTCTGGAACTAATAGTTAGCAAGGACGTGATTACTAACCAATCATGGTGGGTGCACTTAGCTGACTTTTTAAACGCCTCTTGCACATTCCGAAGTGAATATATTCCATGGAAGTATTCCATTAAGGCTTCCAAGAACCTTATCCAATGATCATCATTAACTACCTCCTCCTCCTTGGTTATTTTGATGAGTGACCCGTAGACTCCTTTACTAGAATTGCCAAATGGTCCACTATTGATTGAAGGTTCTCCATATTAAGAAGTTCATAATTCTTCTTCCTTAAGCTCGATTCAGATTTGTAGATTTCCTTCATCCAATCATAAACAAAGTAATTAGTAAAGAGTTCGGGTAGAGAGACTAACCACCTTGAGACTGTTTTGGAAATCACAACACATATGACCTTTTGATCCTTTATCACGAGTGTTCCTTCTTGCGTAGGCACGGATCCCTCATTGATCATAATTAAGTTATTCTTAGATAAATTCTTCTGCCTTGTGATCTCATCTTTGGCCACTTGTTCGGGTTCAAGGGGAACTAGCTTGATAGATCGTCCACCGAACTTAAAAGAATACTAATTTGCAAAACCATCGTGCATAACCTTTCGATCGAATTGCCATGGTCTCCCGAGTAACAAATGGTTTGAACTCATGGGAACCACATCACACATCACTTGATCCCTATAACTTCCAATAGAGAATTTGATGCACGCTTTCTTCGTAACCTTGAGGTCATCCTTATCATTTATCCAACGTAATTTATAAGGCTTCGGGTGAAAGATAGTTTCTATTCCGAGTTTGTCAATTAACTCTCGGGAAACCACATTAACACAACTTCCACCATCAATTATAATTGAGCATACATTATCTTGGATTAGACATCTACTATGGAATAAACTTTCTCTTTGGAGTTCCTCTTGTTGGCTTTGAGTGGCAAGTAACCTTCAGATAACTAATAATAAGGGGCCTTCTTGTGCTCGGCATTCGTCTTCTTCGGATTCCAAACTCATATCTGATTTTTCTTTCACTTAATCTTCACTAAAAACTTCACTTGTTTTCTCTCTAATAACCATCACACGTTTGTTAGGGCATTGGGATGCAATATGCCCCAGACGAAGGCACTTAAAACACTTGATCTCCCGTGTTCGGGTCTGGTTATTTTCTTCCATCGGTTTAGGCTCACTATCCTTCTTTTACAGCCAAGGTTGAACGAAAGGAATCTTGTTCTCCACCTTTGTATTAGGCTTAAAAGGAGTAATAGCCTTAGGACTTGCTCGGCTCACTATTCCCTTGCCCTTTCTTTTCATTTGCCTCTCCACTTTCAAGGCAATTTGAATAACCGAATCCATAGAGTCGATCAATTGCAACTCCACAATATCACTAATGTCTCGGTGTAAACCTCTAATAAACCGAGCTATAATTTGTTCATCTGGTTCTTGTAAGTCACATCTAATTCGGAGAGTCTCAAATTCGGTAAGATATTCTTCCACCGAGAGAGATTCTTGCTTAAGAGATTGTAATTGAAGAAATAGCTCTTGTTTGTAATGAGCCGGTACAAATCTTCTCCTCATAATTGATTTCATCATTTTCCAACTATTAATACTCTCTTCACCATCACATCTTTTTCTGAATTAAGTTGTAATTTCCAATGAAACAAGTTGTAATTTAAACTTCTCGGAATAGTTATAGCATTCAAAGATATTGTCAACTTTCTCCATCCAATCAATAAACAAATCACCATTGCAAGATCCATTGAAAGGAGAAATGGATACCTTAATATGCCTTATATCATCATCTCTGGAGTTGAGATCATGCAAACTATATTATTCATCATCCGACTCTTCAGACTTAAACTCTCGAGATCTTCTCAAGCCGTGATTCGGCCTTTTCCTTTGTGGTTGGTTCGGAGTAGTCCTCAAAGAAGGAGAAATGTGCTCTAACTTTTGTAAAACCATATCAAATCTTTTGTTGAGCTCATCAATTTGCCCTTGAAGGCTGGATTTGGGAAGATTTAGATTCGGATGTGGATAAGATGGACTAACTGGGCGGCTAGGATCAATCGGATCCCAGTTTGGTTTGTAATGGGAACCACTCCTTGTGGTCATCCTTCAAACTTAAAATCACACAAAAATAGAGGTAAAGAGGAAGGTGGGGAGGGATTTATGGCTCTGATACCAAATGACATGGAATGGAGGGGGTTTAGATTTAGGAAGTGAAGGAACGGATTAGGATATATGGAAAACGATAATCCGATAATTTCAGAATCGGGACTAGAATTTGGACGGCGATAACTCAACGATAAGATCGAGTTTCAGTCTTAAATTTTGAGTAGACTTCTGGAAAGACAAGAGGTGATAGTCCTCCAAAAATGAAGGAAATCACGTGGATGGATCGGTTTGAATGTATTGGAATAGTAACAATGCTCAGCGGTGGCCGAAAATTGACAACCGGCGGAAGAAAAGGAATATCAAACGAAATCAACGATGGAAGAAGGAGCTTATGGACTTTAAGCTAACCCTATGTCCTTGAGGAAGGCTAGAGACTTTGAAGCAAAAAGAGAACCCCAGCTCGGAGGAGGGAACCCTTGAAGAACCCACGGTGGCCGGAGGAACTTCCGGCTGCCGGCTGAAAGTGGAAAATGCCCGATGAAGGGAGAGCTGAAAAGCTACTAAAATTCAAATTCCAAATTACCCTTACAATCACGCAATGGGGGAGGTTTTATCTGCTGAGAAGAGTGGGAAAAAAGAGGGAAAATTGAGGGTCAAAGGCATGCAACTTGCATGCTGGAAATTGAAATAAAGGAGGGAAAATTGGACAAATGAGATTGCAAGAATATGAAAGCCACGTGATCTTGAATCTCCTCAGCCAATTTTCCCTTCTTTCTTGTCCCAAAATACCCTTCTCTTAGCCTAAAATTTCCTCATGCAAAACCCCATGCAAGCATGCAAAAATAAACAAAATACCCTCTCGGGTTCTCCAAATATCCAACGTAAAATTCACGTAAAAATTATCTAAAAATGCGCTAAAATTCCTTCAATCCATGTAAATGCTGGTGAGTTGAGTCGTGGAACCCTTGATCACTTTTGCATGGGACTCCAACTTGCCATGCAACGTGATACTACTATCGGGTTTGGGTTCGGGCTTGATTCCGGAGCTCTCGTTTTCTAGTTGAAAATCCACCTTTTCTCCACACCAAATCATCATGTGTTTTGGCCTTGTTTGATCCTCCAAAGTTGGCTTAGAAATGTATAATTCTTCAATTAATTTTCCTACAAAATTAACAAACATATTAGAAAAATTCTGAGCTTGGGCTCGGGTGATTGCTTTGCTTGGCATGCCAATCCGTGGCATGTCACCCGAGGAGCAAGTTATTGCAAGGTTCCTTAGGGGCCTTAACAAAGAAATTGGAGATGTTGTAGAGTTATAATCGATCGAGACAATGGATGCTACCATCCAACTTGCCATCAAAGTTGAAAGGTAAGTAAAAAGGAAAGGGAAAGGAGTGACCAACCGTTACACAGCAAAGGTTACCCCTCCATACAAGCCATTACCAAAGGTGGATGAGAAGTCCCCTTATTCTAAACTGTGGATGCAAGAGAAAGAAGGAGAAGGAAAGGTTCCCGAAGATAATAACCGGCCAAGGTCCCGAGAGATCAAGTTCTTCAAATGCCTTGGTCTCGGCCTTATTGCCTCTCAATGTCAAAACAAGAGAGTCATGATCTTGAAGGAGGACACAAGCGAAATTGTAAGTGAAGAGGAGAATAATGAAGTAGAGGATGAAGAGCATGAGGCCGAGGAGGAGGTTTTTCATGCACAAGAAGGACAACTTCTAATGGTGATCCGAAGGGTGCTATCCTCCTAAGCCCATAAAGAAGAAATCCAAAGGGAGAACATCTTCCATAGCCGTTGTCTCATACAAGGGAAGGTGTGTTCCCTCCTTATTGATGGGGGAAGTTGCACCAACGTCGCTTCTTGAGACCTTGTGGAGAAGCTCGAATTTGAGACCACCTCACACCCGAGTCTTTACAAACTCCGGTGGCTTATTGAAAAAGGAAGACCTCAAGGTAACCAAGCAAGTAAGCTTGGAGTTTTCTATCAGAGCATACCAAGATAAGGTGCTATGTGCTGTAGTGCCTATGAATGCTAGCCACGTTTTGCTTGGAAGGCCATGGCAATACGATCAAAGACTTATCCATGATGGTTTCACCAACCATTATTCTTTCAAATTTGGAGGAAGAGCCATCAAACTCGCCCCATTAGACCCTGAGCAAGTGGCCAAAGACGAAGTAGCAAGGAAAGAAGGTACTTCTAAATCCAACTTCTTTATGTCAAAGAAGGAATTATTGAAGTCGATTTTATAAGGAGGACCTATGATCATGCTATTGTTCCGTAAGCGATTGGAGGAGATTGGAGAAATACCAAAGGAGGTTTGATCACTCCTTAAAGAATTCAATGACGTTTTCCCCGAAGAATTTCCCCAAGGGTTACCACCCCTAATGTAACGACCCGATTCCCGAGCCACCGCTTGCTACTTTTCTTACTCACTTACTTACTCGCTGGCAACCCGAGAACCGGTCCGTTACTGGGTTCTTACTTTCCTACTTTCTTACATTGGTGGAAAACTCGTTACTTTAATTTCTAAAAACTATCTTTAGTTTATAAAATAGTTTACAAGGAAAACCATCGAATAATAAAAAAACATACATTTGAATTCCACCTTTAAATAAAATACATAAGCATTTAATAATTTAAATCTTTAGCGGAAGAAAATTACTTCAACGTAAGATACATTCATTTTCAAAACCTTTGTAATCCATCACTCCAAAATGACATATACATTTTAATTACATCTTCAAAACATTGAAAACATTTTATATTATAACTGTGTGTGTGTCATGCGTCACTCCCCGTCGGTCGTCACTCAATAAATGTATCATTTGGACACCCCTCAGCTTTAACTCCTTGATCAGTCATTTGCACCCATTCTTCCATTACATTCCCTACATTGCAAAGCTTAAACTATGAGCCTAAAGCTCAGTAAGTAGCATGACTATAAAATGCAATGTTGATAAAACAATACACAATTTCATTCACGTTTCTTAGGTTTCATACCTTCTTTATCTTTGGAATTATTACAGGATCTCAAGAACACTGCCCTCCACCTACTTCAACTTCTACTGGGCCCACTTACATTATTGCTTGGAGTGTTCAGGCCTGTAATAACCATTTACATTACTGTTCTGATATTCAAGTTCTTAATTCATCGGAGACGAAACATAATTAGCGTCCCATACAACCAATCATATCTCATTTACCTCCAACTTTGTTGTCAAACAATGCATGAAATCATTTCGTTGACATTTTGTAAAACTATGATGCATGACTATGTGACTATGAAACATTACTTAAATCACATCAAACATAATATGAAAACAAGCATACAACACACATCAAACATACATCCTAATCTTTGCAACACAGTCCCACTTAAGGGCCAAACAATCTAAATACTAACTTACCTTAGCAGCTATCTTGAATCAATTCACTTGAGCCTCTTTTAATCCAATTGAGGACCTAAACATATAGATTATTCAAGGATCAGAATTCAAGTAACATAACCTATTTTCTTGCGTAAAATCATAACTTTTTATCCCAACTTCAAACAACTATAACTTCCTCGATAATGACCCATTTGTGATGCTTAAGGTGTCAAATTGTTCCTTAAAGAGTCTACTGTAACTTCTTAAAAGACACCAAATTCAGAAAACGAGAGTATTCATTGCTTAAAATCCAGAACCGGTCGGCCGCTTAAACCAAGGTGTCGACCACTGTTCATAAACACAGAGCATGCATTCTGAAATTGGGAACCGGTCGACCGGTTACAAAACTGTCGTCCGAATTCCTATCTCAATTTTTGTCTACTAACTTGCAACATTTGGAACTTTGTCTACAAAGTTCCAAATTGAGTAATTCAAACGGCTATAGATCACTATAAGAGTCTAATTTAACTCTTATAAACAAAACAAACTCCAATTAGTATGACATATCGATCGAATCTCCAAACAATACCACTATTTTATCATCACTAGACCTAAGAGAACTTCAAAGGATAGAAAAATACCTTGAACTTTAGTCTCCACGAAAGCCTTAGAGTTTTCCACTTCACCTCTCTTGAGATAACTCACTTTCTCACTCTTTTCTCTCACAAAGCCTCTTTTCTTTCTCAATCTCACTCTCCCTTGTCAAGACGTGAGAACTCAGAGAGAAATAGGGAGAAGAAATCGTGCTGGAAGGGGAGAATGGTAGACCATACCTTTTTATGTCTTTTATTAATCAAAAAACAAGGTTCTTTCACGTCCACCCATCAGATTTTCTCTAAGTTTCTTGTTGACTTTTCAACTCAAATTGGGGAAGGTGTCGACCGCTCGTCCATGGCGGTCGACCGGTTGACAAGGTGTCGACCGCTCGTCCATGGCGGTTGACCGGTTGACAAGGTTTTGACCGCTCGTCCATTATTTCCTTCATCACCTTCAACCTACTAATTCACCAATATCCAAAATACCTTAACACTCTAATATTTAAGCAACATTCATAAAAATAATCTTAAACGCTTTCATCTTAAACTCACAAATTCTTAAAATAAATGAGGGTTGTTACATTCTACCCTTCTTAACAAAAATTATGTCAAAATTTAGACCTTAAACATCTCTGGATACTTTTCCTTCATTTCTTGTTCTCTTTCCCAGATAGCTTCTTCAACGTTATGATTTTGCCATAAAACTTTAACCAATGGAATTTGCTTGTTCTGCAACTCCTTCATCTTTGTATCCAGTATCCTTATTGGCTGCTCCTCATAACTCATAGTTGGCTCTACTTCTATCTGCTCTGCTTCCACCACTTGGGATGGATCACAAATGCATTTCCTTAACATTGACACCTGAAACACATTGTGAATTCCTACCTCGTATTCTGGTAATTGCAACATATAGACCGTGTTTCCCATTTTCTCCAAAATATTAAATGGACCAATGAATCTCGGTGCCAACTTCCTTTTCTGCCCAAACCTCGTCATACCTTCGGTGCCAACTTCCTTTTCTGCCCAAACCTCGTCATACCTTTGCATTAAACTGTTGATTTATTTTCATTCTTCTATATTTGTATCCCAATTTAACCTTTGTTCAGTCTCAAACATTCAAATTTTACATTCAAACCTGAAACTCACTATACCATTTTCATTTTCTCCACTTAATCCTCATCCAAAATTAAGTCATGTCTAAGCTAGCATAGCCCTCATGTTGGTCTCGTGACACTCAAATCCTTTTCCTAATCGTGCATATTGATCACTGAGTTGTTGTAACATATTCGGATCATATAATTTGCTTCTCTAGTGTTATCTAATATGGGGTAATTTACACTTCTCATCATACTTCACCTTATGAAGGTTGTACTAATTGTAGCTTAGTAGTAATGAGTATAAGTAAACTTCGCTAAGGGCAACGACTTGCTCTATGACACTTTGAAACTTTAGCACTCATGCTTTCACTGTGTCTTCTAAATTTGGGTTGCCCTTTGGATTCAACTACCGGTTCGAGGATGAACCGCCTTTCATATTTCTAAACTTTTCTCATGGTCTTTCCAAAACAATGGAGATTGAGATTCCAACTAATCTTACTATCTTTTAGATGTGCATCTCCACACACTTGTCCAAAATGTTTGAAACATTCAACTTGTTACGTCAAAAAAAACTACTGGTGCATTTGTTACTCTAACAGATATCTTCCAAAAATTCATAATGTTTATATTCTTCATGAATATCATCTTGAAGTATCGTCCATTTTGATCGAACAAGTTGTCAATCTTTGATGACATACACTTATCCCTTATCGTTAGCTTGCTTAATTTCCTCATCCTTGAATTTGTTCTTGGGTGTTACTTTTAATTTAGGGATAGTTTCTCACTAGATGTCCTATTCTCTTTGCATTTAATACATCGCCATGTGCTGATAGCACATTTTCCAAAATGCCTCCTTTAAGTCTATGACTTGGCCTGAGAAGAACCTTAAACTTACTTTTTGCTTTACCTCCTTTGAGTTTATTCCCACTTGATCCTTTTCGTTCTTCTCAGTGGTTGTCATTCTTTACTTGATTGAGGTATTATCGGTTCAAAGAATTTCTCATCAGAGATTTCTTATACCTCATAAACCACATCTAAATTTTCCAAGATTCTTGGCCACCACATTAGCGTGGTTAACGTTCTGGTACCAGGTACTTTAACTCCTCTACCAAGCTTCGTCACCTACATCACAACGCTTAACTAGTGAGCTTAAGGCTCAGTAAGAAATCATAATGTCCTACAGGCCTAGCATGCTCATGATATGCTTAAAACAT
Organism: Begonia fuchsioides; assembly: GCA_003255005.1. Lineage (NCBI taxonomy): Eukaryota > Viridiplantae > Streptophyta > Magnoliopsida > Cucurbitales > Begoniaceae > Begonia > Begonia fuchsioides. Next base: position 213,172 of record QAOC01038431.1, on the reverse strand, counting down.
ATTCTTTTCGTAAAACGTGTCTTTTTCAAATCATTTTGTGGTGAGGATCCGTGTCCCATACCACGACCATCCTCAAAAGGTCATTTCATTTTTATAGTGAAGATCTGTGTCCCATACCACGACCATCCTCAAAACTTAACATGATACATGCTGCCATTACATCGCATAAAGGGGAAATGCATCATTCCCATAACTTGATAACTTGATAGAGAGTTAGCACCTACCGGGTCCTTTCATAATATAATAGCTTGATAGAGAGTTAGCACCTACGGGGTCCTCTCATAACTTGATACTTGATAACTTGAGAATTGATAACTTGATCTTCATCCGATGAATGGTGACATTTTGAATGCATGTTTGATAAATATTTTTGTTGAAATATGATGCATGAATGAGATGACATGCAAAACTGGACAACTTGACTTAATTCATGCATTCTTGATAACTTAAGAAATCATGCTTTGGTTAACAACTTAACATAAATCACACATAAACACATATGTCTCCCAAATGCATTTAAACTTTATTTCTTAACATACTTTTCATGCTTTAAGTATTTAGGCGTTATGTATAGTATACCCATATTATTGGGCCGGTGCACGGTGCGATGTACCCCAAACAGATTTCATACATATATAACTATAACGTATTCGTTTCATGCTTAATAACTTAACATTTTAACATTTCTCAATCATTCAATCACGTCAACCTCCATCCTACTCTTTGTGATGTAGGCCCCCAAGGGCAAAACACATGCAATGAGTTCTTACCTTAACCGCTATCTTGAATTAATCCACTTGAGCCTCTTTTAATCAAATTGATGACCTGAACATATAGATCATCCAAGGATCAGAATTCAAGTAACGTACCCTGTTTTATTGCGTAAAGTCATAACTTTATTCAAACTTTGAAAAACTATAACTTCCTCTATATTGATTCATTCATGACGCTACGAGTGTCAAATTATTCCTTAAAGGGTCTACTATTACTTCTTAGAAGACACCAAGTTCATAAAACTACCGTAGCATAAAGTGTTGATCAATGTTGACATAACAGTTAGTATGCAACACTGAAAATCAAGGACTGATCGACCCAACCTATAAGGGGTCGACCCATGTTGACAAAACAGAGAGCCTGCATTTTTAAATCTAGAATTGTTCGACCCTAACCTATAAGGGGTCGACCGCAGCTCTCCCCAGTTTCTGTACACTGACTTGCGCGTCCATAACTTTTATATACATAGCTTCAAATTGAGTGATTCAAATGACTATAGATGACTCTAAGAGTCTACCTTCACTCTTATAAAGGACATAAACTCAAATTCGTGCTACAATTTGACCGAATCTTAACAACTTAACCTTGCGCATAATTAACCGATTTCACAGAAATTAATATGAAATCATTCATATTTATCCACCAACCCAACCAATACATCATATTATCTTTACTGAACCTAAAAGAAACTCAGAGGGTAGAAAAATTACCTTGAACTTCAGTCTCCACGAAAACTTTAGAGTTTCCTACCTCACCTCTCTTGAGATAACTCACTTCCTTACTCTTTTCTCTCACAAAATCTCTTTTCTTTCTCAATCTCACTCTCCCCTTGATCAAGACGTGAGAGCTCAGAGGAAAATAGGGAGAAGAAATCGTGCTGGAAGGAAAATAGCAGACCATGCCTTCTTATCTCCTTAATTAAACAAAAATCAACCTTTCCTTTAAGTCCACTAATGAAAACTCTACATGTTTTGGTTGACTTTTCAACTCAAATTAGGGAAGGAGTTGTTTGTGTCGACCGCTCGATCTTTGTGTCGACCGAAGGAAGTTCCCGAGAGTGACTTGTGTCGACCCCTCTTAAATCCTAGGGTCGACCTAAAATATTCAATTGTGTCGACCCCTCTTAAATCCTGGGGTCGACCTAAAGTACACAATTGTGTCGACCCCTCGTCAATCCTGGGGTCGACCGAAAGTATTCATTGTGTCGACCCGTCCTCGATCCTGGGTCGACCGAAAGGGTTATATTATGTCGACCCCTCCTCGATCCTGGGTCGACCGAAAGGGTTATATTATGTCGACCCCTCCTCGATCTTAGGGTCGACCCAAAGTATTCCCAAACACTTAGAAGATTTTCTAACCTTTCCGAATAACATCATTACTTATACCCCCCTTAAACCTTATTTTCTTTATCACCTTAAACCTACTAAATTGCTAACATCAACAATACTTTAATTCCTCAATATTTACCAAAAATTCATAAAAAAAATCTTAAACACTTCCATCTTAAAGTCACAAAATTCTAAAATAAAAATGAGGGTCGTTACAACCTTACCTTAGCAGCTATCTTGAATCAATCCACTTGAGCCTCTTTTAATCCAATTGAGGACCTAAACATATAGATTATTCAAGGATCAGAATTCAAGTAATATAACCTATTTTATTGCGTAAAGTCATAACATTTTATCCCAACTTGAAACAACTATAACTTCCTCGATAACGATCTATTTGTGATGCTTAAGGTGTCAAATTTTTCCTTAAAGAGTCTACTGTAACTACTTATATGACACCAAATTCAAAAAACGAGAGGATGCATTGCTTAAAATCCAGAACCGGTCGACCGCTTAAATCAAGGTGTCGACTGCTTCTCATAAACAGAGAGCATGCATTCTGAAATCGGGAACCAGTCGACCGTTACCGGTCGACCTAACTTACAAAACGGTCCTCCGAATTCCTATCTCAATTTTTGTCTACTAACTTGCCACATCCATAACTTTGTGTACAAAGCTACAAATTGAGTAATTAAAACGGCTATAGATCACTCTAAGAGTATACTTTAACTCTTATCAAGGAAACAAACTCCAATTCGTATCCCATATCGATCGAATCTCCAAAACCCTAACTTTGAACATAATCAACTAATTTCACATTTCTTGGCATGAAATCATTCATTTTTATCAACTAAATCCAAACAATACCATTATTTTATCATCCCTAGACCTAAGAGAAATTTAAAGGATAGAAAAATACCTTGAACTTCAGTCTCCAGGAAAGCCTTAGAGTTTTCCACTTCACCTCTCTTGAGATAACTCACTTTCTCACTCTTTTCTCTCACAAAGCCTCTTTTCTTTCTCAATCTCACTCTCCCTTGTCAAGACGTGAGAACTCAGAGAGAAATAGGGAGAAGAAATCGTGCTGGAAGGGGAGAATGGTAGACCATACCTTTTTATGTCTTTTATTAATCAAAAAACAAGGTTCTTTCACGTCCACCCATCAGATTTTCTCTAAGTTTCTTGTTGACTTTTCATCTGAAATCGGGGAAGGTGTCGACCTCTCATCCATGGCGGTCAACCGGTTGACAAGGTGTCGACCGCTCGTCCATTATTTCCTTCATCACCTTCAACTTGAAGAAGGTGAGAAAGTGCTCTTTCTCACCTTAAAGTCACAAAATCTTAAACGCTTTCAAGTTGTTTGGCAACTTGAAGAAGTGCTCTTTTGTTCAAGAAAAAGGGCTCTTTCTCGGCTTTATTCTATCTAAAGATGGCATGAAGGTCGATGAGGACAAGATAGTAGCCATTCGGGATTGGCCTACTCCAAAGAATGTCTCGGAAGTTTGAAGCTTCCAAGGATTAGCATCATTCTACCGCCGTTTCATCCAGGGCTTTAGTACTATTGTGGCCCCCTTAACCAATTTCACAAAGAAGGGGAGGGAGTTTAATTGGACTCCAAGTTGTGAGGAAAGCTTCAAGGAAATCAAAGGGAATTGTGTAATGAACCAGTATTGGTGCTTCCAAATTTTGGCAAAGTTTTTTAGGTGGAAGGCGACGCCTCAGGTATAGGCATCGGAGCAATCCTTATGCACGAAGGAAGGCCCGTGGCCTATTTTAGTGAGAAACTAAAGGGAGCAGTGCTCAACTACTCCACCTATGACAAAGAATTTTACAAATGATCTGAGCCTTGGAGGTTTGGCAACATTACCTCCTTTCCAAGGAGTTCATCATCCACACAGACCACCAAGCTCTTAAACATATAAAAAGCCAAGGCAAAATTAACCGGAGACATGCCAAGTGGATGAAGTTGTAATACCAGTGTACAAACTAAGTGTTTTTACGCTATCTAATGCTTCAACTAGAAATTTGTTTGAAGTCATACATACTGAATTATGAGTAAGAAAAGAAGGCGAATTGGAGTATGACACATGTCACTATAGGATTAATACCAAATCATGATTAAGACATAATTAGTAAAAATTATGTTATCATTAAGGTTTGCTAATCATGATTAATTAAGTTAAGCCTGAGGATTAGCTTAGAACTAATGTAAATTAATTAGTTAAGCTAAACATGATTTAAATAATAATAATGGAGGCATTTTAGCAAATAATAGAGCAGGTTATGGTAAAATGGTAAAAGTAAATAGATAAATTTGGAAAAATAGTAATTTCACCCAATGAACCATCTAGAAATATTGGAGGATGGCTGATGATCAACCATTTTCGTGCTGAAGAGAGAGAAAGGGTGAAAGAGAGGGAGGATTTGACAGAAAAGAGTTTAGAGAGAGAAAGTGAAAGTTGAAAGGGGAGAAGCTGAAATTGGTCTCCAATCCTTTGAGGAGAAGTGTTCCTCTCATCAAGAGGAATCTATTGAGCTAAAAATCAAGAGGTATGACCTTATTTTTATGTGGTTTAGAGTTATTAAGATTATTCACATGATTACATTAAGGATAAGTGAGAATTATAAGATTATCAATGACTTTGCAAGTTGGTTATGAGTGATACACGAAAATTAAAAGTTTTGATCCATGGTTCTGTTTACTGGTTAACCAATCATGTTGGAATATCATATATATTTTTATGAATGATGGAAATCTGGAATTAGTAGAAGTTGTGTATATTTTATCAAAGTTGCCATAAAAGTATCAATTCTGTACAAATTAAGATTTCGTATCTGAAAAAAATTATGGACTAATATCATGCCCTAGATGTTTTAGCACGTTAAATTAGACACCTTGAGTGACATATAGGCTTTGGAATCATAGCATTTCATGGTGTATGTAAAAAGTTATGATATTTTGAAGTTATCACAAAACAAGACATTGATTCCAAAAAATGTGAATGATATTAGGTTATTTAGATGAAAGTGATTCACAAGAGTACCTACTACTAAAAAGACTAGCTAAGGATAGACAAGGTAAGTAGTATTGTGTGTGTTTTACCCTTAATTGGGTCTACATCATAGAATAATAGGACTTTGCTGTTGTTTTATGCTTTACATGTTGAGATGAGATGCACGTATAAAATGATGTACAAAAGCATAATTCGGTTTATGATATGATGAATTATTGTGTTTAATGTTATGAATATTACTTAATTGCTTGACACGTTCATACCACGAACATCTCATGCATCATGTTTTCTACAAGGTTACGAACTATTTACATGCATGAGATTTCGTATGAAACATAATATGAAATGGTTGTTTTGGGTTGAGCTTGAAACACAACAAAAGAAAAGAAAAAATAAAGAAAGAGAAAGTTACGTAAATGTCATTGGGAAGGGGTTTGAGTTGGCTGTCCCCTTAGGTGGACTCAAGTTTGTGGTCTCTCAACCCTTGGAATCGAGTTGGTTGTCCCCTTAGGTGGACTCAAGTTTGTGGTCTCTCGTTCCTTGCCAGGAAGCCCCAATGATAAGGAATGATAGAAATTAAAGGAATGAAAGACCTAGAATAAAACGAAAAGAAAAGTTTTACTTATGCATATCATGTACATGCTCATGCATATTTATACTACTTGCTGAGACTTATGCTCATAGATAAGTTTTATGATGTAGGTGAGGAAGACGTACACTAAGAGGTGTACGAGATAAATCGCTTTGTTCATGGAGGTGGTCGATGTTGTTTGAGCGGATTTTGATCTGTTGGCAAGGATTTTGAAGAATCGTAAATAATGGTTAGGAGAACAAGTTTTTAACTTTGTACATATAACTTGTAAATAGTTTAAGCAACGTAACATGTTGTAAATATGTTTTAAGTAACTTTAATTTTCATGTATGCCTTAAATGATTTTTACAAGAAATATCTTCCGCTGCAAGTAAGTAAAAAAAAATGAAGAACATATTTCTAGCTAGGAAGGACATTACAGGAGTTCTTAGAAAGGTTTCCCTATATCATCAAATTCAAAAAGGGAGATACAAATGTGGTGGCCGACGCCCTCTCTCGAAGATTTGTTCTCCTTACCGAGCTTACCACTAAATTCTTTGGTTTTGCTTGGATTAAGGACGCGTATAATGGAGATGAAGATTTTTGCTCTTATTATTAGCGGTGTTTGAAGAAAGAAGAGTGTGGCTATTACTTGATGGATGGCTATTTTTTTAAGGGAGGAAAGCTTTGCATCCCTAGTGGAAGCATCTGAGAGACATTAATCAAACAAGCTCATGGAGGTGGCTTGTCTAGCCACTTCGGTGAAAATATGACTTTGGAGGCCCTCCAAGAACACTTTTATTGGCCTCATTTACTCCGAGACGTGCACAAGATCTTGGAGCGGTGTATCATATGTAAAAAGGCCAAGAGTAGGGTCTTCCCCCAAGGTATGTATATTCCTTTACCCATTTCGAGCCATCCTTGGGTGGAAATTAGTATGGATTTTTTCCTAGGTCTCCCTCGGACTTGTAGGGCAAAACATTTCATCATGGTTGTTGTGGATTGATTTTCAAAGATTGCACATTTCTTAGCTTGTTCCAAAATCGATGAGGTTAGTCATGTGGCCGAATTATTCTTCAAAGAAGTTGTTCGATTGCATGGTGTCCCGAAGTCTGTTGTTTCGGACTGAGACACAGAGTTTTTGTGTTCTTTTCGGAAGACATTGTGGAAGAGAGTGGGGACAAAGCTCCTTTTTAGCACATCCTTTCACCCCCAAACCGATGGCCAAACTGAGGTAGTCCACCGGACTTTGGGCAATTTGCTAAAGAGCATTGTGAACAAGAAGCTTACCGATTGGGATATCCAACTCCCATATATCGAATTTTCTTACAACCAGAGTATTCATCATTCAACTAAAATGACTCCATTCGAGGTAGTTTATGGTTTTAATCCACTAACACCTCTTGATTTATTACCTATTCCAAATCATGAAGTTGCCAATCCAAGCGGAGCCAAGAAGGCCGAAATGGTCAAGAAGATGCATGAGTCGGTTAGCAGAGCAATCCAAAAAGCCAACGAGTCCTATGCCAATTATGCTAATCGAGGAAGAAAGGTAGCCAACTTTCAAGAAGGAGATTTGGTGTGGCTACACCTAAGGAAAGAAAGGTTTCCAAAGCAAAGGGGATCGAAGCTAGCACCAAGAGCCGATGGACCTTTCAAAATTGTGGAGAAGATAAACTCTAATGCATACAAGTTGGAGTTTCCCGGTGAGTATGTGGTCTCGGCCACTTTCAATGTCCAAGACCTTTCCCCTTATTTTGAAGGAGCAATGGATGAAGGAGTAGAGGAGGTTCCACCCCAAGATTTGAGGACAAATCGTCAATCACCCGGGAATGATGACATGCCTCTGGATGCATCCCCTCGAGGATTTTTTAACAAGTTTGTTCTTTTTGTAGGTGATGAAGCATTCAATATTTTCATGGAAGAACCAGGTCCAAATGATGGAAAACCACCTAAGTACCTCATCAAATGGGAGGATAGCTTGGGAATTCAAGAAGGAAGCCGAGAAGCACAAGGAAGCAAGTAGAGGTCGGGTAGAGGCCAGGTTTAGGCTTGATCCGAGATCTTGGCACAAACCCGAGCCCAAATTGAAGATGACCGACTTTCTTCCACAATTTTATTGGCCCAATCCATTTATTTTTCCTTTGCACAAACAATACTTTAAGGGCCCTTTGTTTGGGGCTTGGTTTTTGCTTGGAGTTTGTGTGAGTGGGTTACTATTTTTGTCAAAAGGTGATGTAAACCAACTCCACAAGCAACAAGCTACAAGCACGACCTTCTTACAACCCAAGAGGTGAGAAAATGCAGAGGAGCCTCTAGAGAGCCATCATCACCTGGCCATTGGAGGAGGCCAATATTTTTGCTTGTTCTTGTATGCAAAACCCAAATCGGGTAACTCAATTTTGAGCCATTTGATTGAGCTTTTTGAACACGGCCAAGGATCTATAAACACCACCCTTGGCACCTCTTTGTAGCACTTTTTGACTGGAGAAAATTCAGATTTCTTTGTGCATCTCTTCCTTGGCGATTTTATCCCAAGACTCGTTGTTTCTCCGGTGAGTAATATCCGGCAATATTCTGAGAGTTTCCTTTGGTTTTTGCTTTCCTTTGGGCTAAGGGTGAGCTAGGCCTTGCTACACGTCTTCAGCCACTCCAACGTGGACATTAGGGTAAGCGTGTAATTTCCCATTGGCTCTTCTCCATCATCGTTTTCTTACATTTTCTGAAACACCACCATTTCTTGTTTCAAATATTCTGTTTGAGCACCTGACGCCTTCATCTGCATAACTTTCATTTCCTTAAAGTTTCTAAGCTCACATTTGGAGTTTAAACTCTAAACCCATCCCATAAACATCCCTCAAAATTTCAGGAGCAATCTCAGTAGGCGACCTAAAAACCATTATTTCAAAGTTCATCCATTTTCAGCCCTGTTCTGTTTTCTCTCTCTTACCAGCAATACTCCATACTCTCACCTGGATAACTCCCGATTCCCTCAAGCTTTGTATCTCAAATTTTGAGGTTAAGCTCTCCATTCCATCTCCAAACATCTCTCTAAATCTCAGTTGTTAACTAAGTATGCGACTCGAGATTCATCTCAATAAAATTCACCCATTTTTGGCAACTATTCTGTTTCTGTTTTATACCTGATTAGCTCAAATCGCTTCCCCCCATACTTGAAGCGTGTCATAACCCTACACCCTGAACCCTGGAATTGTGGAATCAGAACCTTTGAGCCCTGAAACTGTGGGACCCTGAACCCTAGACTAAGAACCTTGGAACCCTGCAACCCTAAATCAAGGACCCTTAAACCCTAAGCCCTGAAACCTTAAACCCTTGAATTTCAGAACTCAGAACCTTGAACCCTGGATCCCGAAACCCAGAACCCTTAATCCTTGAACCCTGGAACCTTGAACCTTAGAAGCCTAAACCCTGAACCCTTGGACCCCAAAACCTTGAACCTTGGAAGCCTAAACCATGAACTCTTGGACCTTGGAACCTTAAAAATTTAACATTAGAACCTGGAACCCTAATCCTCAAAACCCTCGAACTCTTGAACTTTGAACCCTGAACCTTTTAACCCTAAACTCTAGACATTGGAACCCTTAAACCATTAAGCCTAAACCTTGAACCTTGAAACCCTAAACATTCAAACTTTAACCTTAAAATCTTGAATTATGAACCCTAAACCCTGAACCCTAAATCCTTGAACCCTTGAACCTTGGAACCTTGAACTATAGAACCCTAAACCCTTAACCCTGGAACCTTGAAACCCTAGAACCTTGAACACTGAACCTTGAAACTGGAATCTTGAACACTTGACCTTGAACCTTGAACCTTCAAAATCAAACCCTCAAACCCTAAACCTTTGAATCATGAACTCTAAGCTAAGGAACTCTGAACGCAAAAACCTTAGAACCATAAAAACCATGAACCCTTGACCCTAGAAACCCGAACCCTTGACTCTGGAATCCTGGAACCTTGAACCTTGGAACCTTGATTCTAAGACCTAAAATCTTAAACATTATACCTTCAAACCCTAAAGACTGGAACCCTAGAACTCTAAACTCTGAACCCTGAAACCTAGAACCGTGGAACCATGGACCCTAGAACCCTAAACCTCAAACCTTGGAATCTGATCCTTGGAAGCCTAAACAATAAACCTTAACCCTTGAACCCTTGAACCCTTAACTCTAGACCTTATAACCCTAGAACCCAAAAATCGTGAATACTATACCCTGAACCCTAAATTTTAAACCCTTGAACCCTGAACCTTAAAGCCTTTAACTTTAAAACCTTGAACCCTGAACCCTAGAACCTTGAACCCTGAACCCTAAACCCTTGTTCCCTGGAAACCCTTTAACACTGAAACCTCGAACCTTTAACCCTGAACCCTGGAACCACAAAACCCATAACCCTTTACAATGGAACCTGGACCTTGGAACCTTATAACCTATAACCTAAATCTTAAACCTTGAATCTTGAACCCTAAACCTTGCAACCTTTAACCTTTAACCTTTGTACCCTGGAAATATGGAACACTAGAACCTTGAACCTTAACTCCTGAAACCCTTAAGCCCTATAAATTTTAACCCTCAAACCTGGAGCCTTTAACCTTGAACACTGGAACCCTCAAACCTTTGTACCCTGGAAATATGGAACACTATAACCTCGAATCTTGAATCATAGAACCCTGAATATTGAACCCTGAACCTTGAACCCTGAACCAAGAACCTTAAACCTTCAACCTTGGAGCATAGAACCCACCAGCACTAGAACTTTGAATCCAGAATCATAGAACCCTTAATGACACGAAATGGGAATGGAAATAATGGAATAATTTGGATCGGAGGATTTTAAGGGTTTACCAGAACAATCAGATTTGGGATAAACTTTGGGCGCTTGGATCTCGCAAACAGGAGTAAGATTTCCTATGAAATTTGGAGGGGATCTTGATGTATGAGGGTAGGATGAATCCTCTAAAAATGAATAGAATCTCACTGATGAAATGAGAGATAGGCCGAAAATCGTAGAGACTGATAATGGGAGAACTAGGGTTTCCTGGCAGATCCCAAAAAATCGGGGGCAAACTTTGGATGGGTAGATCTCGAAAACGGGAATGAGTTTGGGGCTGAAAATCGAAGGTTTTCTTGATAAACAAGGAAAAGAGAAACCCTCAAAAATAGAAGAGATTCTCACGTAGGAATTTTGAATTATTACGACGAAATGGATGGGTGTTGTGGTTTGGCCGAAAACTAGGGTTTGCGGTAGAATGGGCTTCAATTCACGTAAAAATGGATGCTTTAGCTGATGATCCACACTCTCACCCTTAGACCATGAAAATGGCTAGAGAAATGTGGTAAGGATAGGTTGTCCTAGCTTAGAAGGATGACCAACTCCGAGGTTTTCTCTTGGGGGGCCGGAAGGATTTCGGCAAGCCGAGTCTTTGGAGGGAGAATCTCCAAAGGAGAGATTTGCAATTCAAATTCAATATTCAAAATTCAAATCTAAATCTAAAGTTTGTTTGCAAAAATTAAATCTAAAGCTAAGTGTTACATCTTGTATTTCAAAGGGAACATGCTCCCTCCTTCATAGACCAATTGGGTCGTGTCTAGACATCAAAATTGAATGGATTGGGATTTTCTTTGTCCTCCAAGGTAGGTTCCAATATATTGAGTCCTTGTATTGCCTCCCCTACAAAGGAACAAACTTGTTATAAAATACCTGAGCTCGAGGTCGGGTGGTGGCCTCAACTCGTGGAATGTCACTTAACTAGGAACCTAGAACCCTGAACCTTGAACCACAATTCGTGGAACGTTAAACCCTCAACCTTGAACCATGGAACCTTAAAATCTTAGAACCTTCCAACCTTAGAACCTTAAACCTTGAAACCCTAAACACTAAACCCTTAACCTTAGAACCATGAACTTTGGAACCCAAAGCTTTGGAACCTTGACCCTAAATCCCGAAACCCTTTGCCCATAACTATGAACTCTTGAACACTGAACCCTTAACCTTGAAACACTAAAAACCTAAAAACTGAACTCTGAACCCCGAACCATAAAACCTGAATCCTAAACCCAAAAACCTAGGAACACCGGAACCTTAAACCCTAAATCCCCGAACCCTAAACCTATAATCTTGGAAACCTGAACAATTATACTCTAAATCTTGGAACCCTGAATCATGAACCTCAAAACCCTGAAACTTGGAACCTTAACCATAGAACCCTAAACCCTAAATCATAGAACCCTAAACTGTAAACCCTTGAACCTTAAATCCTTAACCCTGAACCTTAAACCCTAAACCTTGAACCATAAACCCTGAAACTTTACACCTTAAATCTTGAACCCTATACCCTTGAACCTTAAACCGTGAAGCCTGAACTTTGAACCGTGAACCCTAAACCCTTAAACCTTAACCCTTTAACCTTGAACATTGAAACTTTAACCCTCAACCATGGAATCGTGAACCGTGAACCGTGAACCATGAACCTTGAACATTGAACCTTTAAACCCTTAAAACCTGGAACCCTAGAACCCTAAATTGTGATTACTTAAACCCTCAAACCTTAACATTTGCAACCCTTAATCTTGAACTCTACCAGTGTAACCCTAGACTCTAGAACCCTTAAACATAAAATCCTAGAACATTGAACCTTAAACTCTGAATCCTTGAACAATGTACCTTTGAACCATGAACCCTAAGCCTTACAGCCCTAGAACCCTAAGCCCTATAGCCCTAGAACCCTAGAACATTGGAAAATTAACCTTGGAACACTAAACTCTAAACGAAGAACCATGAATGGAACTCTTGAACCATGAACCCAGAACCCTTAACATTCAACTGTAAACCCTGGAACCTTCATACTTGAAACCTTAAATCTTGAATCCTAAACCATGAAACCCTAGACCCTAGAACCTGGTACCCTAGAACAAGGTACACTCGAACCTTGAACCTTGAAACCCATAACCATAAACCCTTAACCTTTGAAACATTAACCTTATAACCTTAAAACCTTGACCCTTAACCCTCGAACCCTCAAACCCTAGTACCATTACACCTTGAACCCCGAACCCTAGAACCTTTAAACTCTAAACCTAACACCCTTAACTCTTGACTCTTAACCCTTGAACACTGAACTATGAACCCAGCCCTAGAGCCCTAAACCTTAAAATCCGAACCCTAAACCCTAAACCATGAAACTTAGGAATAATGTAACATTGGAACCTTGAACCCTATATCTCTGAACCCCGAATTCCTAAACCCTAAACCCTCAATCTTTGAACCCTAATTACTTATACCGTGAACCTTGGAGCCCTAAACCCTTAACCTTGAACTCTAGAACCCTAATACCCTGAAACCCTTAACCATGAACCCTAACTCTAAACCCTAGAACCTTGAATCGTGGAACCCTAAATCCTAAATCGTAGAATCTTAAAAGCTTGAACCCTAGAACCCTAAACCCTAAACCCATCAACACTAAATCTTGAAACCCTGAACCATAAAGTCTTAATCATGTAACCCTCAAATATGAAACCCTTAACCCTAGAACCTTGAATCGTGAACCCTTAACCCTTAACCATCAACCTTGAAACCCTTAACTTTCAAATCCTTACGCTAAACCTTAACCTAGAACCTTGTACGCTAAACCTTGAACCTTTAATACAGAACCCTAATCCCAAGAAGATTAGGACAGTGGAACCTTAAAAAATAAACCCCTGAACCGAGGAACCATCAACCTTTGAATTCTAAATCCTAAACCATAAACTTTGGAACCCTGAACCCATGACCCTAGAACCCTAGAACCCTGGAATATCAAACCTCGAATCCTGAACCTTGAACCTAAACCCTGCAATCCTAAACCTGAACCTTGGACCCTAGAACAATTGAATGATGATCCTTGAACCCTTGAATCTTGAACCCCTAAACCTTGAATGCTAAACTTTGGACCATCAAACCCCTTGAACTCTGAATCCTAGAACCTTTGAATCATAGCCTTGGACAATTAAAACCTGGACCCTAAACTATGAATGCAAAACTATGGACCTTTGAACCTTGAACTTCAAACGCTGAACCTGGGAACCGTTAACCTCGAATCTTGGAACCATTGAATTAGAACCTTGAAACCTTAATATCTTGAACCATAGACCCAGAACCCTGGAACCCTTATTCGAGAACCCAAAAACCTAAACACTCGAACCCTAGAACCCTATAACTCTAAACCCTTAACCATAGAACCCTGAACCCTAGAACTCCGAACCATAAAACCCGAGAACCCTCAATCTTTGAAGCCTAAACACTGAACCTTAGAACCTTGAACATTGAAAACTGGAATCCTGAACCATAAAACCTGACACCCTGGAACCCTAGAACCTTGAACTCTAGAACCCTTAAATCTAGACCTTGGAACCCTAGAACCCTTGACCATGAACCCAAAACCCTAACTCTTAAACCATAAACCTTGAAATCTTTAACATTTGAACATAAAACCTTGAAAATAAACCTTAAAGGCTAAACTCAAGAACCTTCTATCTTTGGAATCTTAAACCATAAAACCCTAAACCTTGAATCCTAAACCTTAGAACACTAAACCCTGTTACCCTGAACCTTGGAACTCTGAACCCAAAACACTGAACTCCAAACCCTAAAAATTTGAACCCTGGAACCTTGGAACTCTGAACCTTAAAAATTTGAACCCTGGAACTCTCGAACCCTCGAACCCTAAACTTTTAGCCTTAAACTACAAACCATAGTACCCTAAGACCTAAACCTCCAATCCTCAACCTTAAAACCTTAAACCTTGAACCATAAACCTTGGAACCCTGAACCTTGAACCTGAACCTTAAACCTTGAACCAAAATAACCCTCACACCCTAAACCATCAACCTTGAAATCCCAAAACCTTGAACCTTGAACTGGTGGATCCCTGTATCCTGAACCCTGGAACCCTGAAACTTTTAACTCTTGAACCCTCAACCCTAGAATCCTAAAACACTCAACCCTGGAACACTTAACCATAAACCCTAAATCCTAAATCCAAGAAACATGGAACCATCAACCCTAAACTTGAACTCTGAAATTTTTGAACCCTCAACCCTTGAATCTTGAACCCTTAACCGTGTAGCATTGGAACCCTTGAATACTAAACCCTTGAACTCTAAACACGAAAACCTTGAACCCTTAACTTTGGATCTTAGAACCCCTTGAACCCTGAACCCAAAACCCTTGACCAAAAACCTTTAAACCTTAGAACCCTAATATGTGGACCTGAAACCTTAAACCTTAAACCCTAGATACTGGAACTGCTAACTCTGGAATCTTATAACTCTAACCCTAAACCTTGGAACCTTGAACCCTAGAACCTTAAATTTTGAACAATGACTGAACCTAAGAAGCCTAAACTCTTGAACCCTAGAACCTTGGAAACTTGAACCTTGAACCTTAAAACCTTTAACCTTGATTCTTGGAACCCTAAAACCATGAACCCTGAACCCTAAACCCTTGAACCCCAATTCTTGAAACCCTGAACCCTTAACCCTATAACCCTAGAACCCTAGAACCCTGGACCTTGTAACTTTTGGAACCTTTAACTCTAAAACCCTAAACCCTTAACTCTAAACCTTGGAACCCTAAACCCTGGAACCGTGAACCTTTGAACATGGAACCTTGAACCTTGATCCCTAAACCCTAAACCAAGGAACCCTAGAACCTTGAACACTAAAAACTAAACACTGGACCCTTAACCTTGAATCCTGAACCCTAACCCCTTACCCTAAACCCTAAACTCTGAAACCCTAGAACCAAGAACCTTGAACCCCAAAACTAAACCTTGAACCCTAAACCTTTGAGCCTAGATCCTTGAACCATAAACCCCTAAACCCTCAAATCATGAACCTTTAACCATGGAACCCTGAATCTTGAAGCTTGAACACTAGAACCCTGAAAACTTGAACCCTTTATCTTCAAACCTTAAATCCTAGAAAATTGAACCTTGCAACACTAAACCTTAAATCCTAAATGCTAAACCCTTGAAATTAGGAATTGTGGACCTCTAAACCCTTAACCTTGGAACACTAAACACTTGAACCTTCAACTTTGTAAGTTGGCGTAACCCCATGAACCAAAATAAATAAATTTAGCAAAATGGTAATTTCACTTCATAAACAATCTAAAAACATTGGAGAGTGTCTGATTTTTAGCTATTTTTGTGCTGAAGAGAGAGAAGAGGTAAAAGGGAGAGAATTCGATAGAAAAGGGTTTAGAGAGAGAAAGTGAAAGTTGAAGGGGAAGGAGCTGAAGTTGGCCTCAATCATGTTGGGATATAATATATATGTTTACGAATGATGGAAATTTTGAATTTGTGGAGGTTGTGCATATTTCATCAAAGTTGACACAAAACTTGTCAATTCTATGTAATTTCAGATTTCATGTCTGAAACTAATGCTAAACTAATTTAATGTCCTAGATATTTTTGTATGCGAAATTAGACACAATTAGTGAAATATGGGTTTTACAATCATAGGGTTTCATGGTTTATCGAACAAGTTATAATATTTTTAAGTTACCACAAAACACGGCATCAATTCTAAAAATTGTAAATTATATTAGGTGATTTAGGTAAATGTGATTCACAACTGTCCCTACTACTAGAAAGACTTGCTAAGAATAGACAAGAAAAAGAAATTTTCAACCTTGTATATATAGCTTGTAAATATGTTTTAAGTGTAGTTATTTTTCCTGATTGCCTCGAACGATTTTGCGAGAAAGTGTTTGCCGCTGCAAGTAAATAAAGTGAATGAATATATTTTGAGTAAGGAAGGACGTTACACCCTTAACCTTTGAACCTTTGAACCTTTGAACCTTTGGACCCTAGTACACTAAAACCTTAAAACTATAGACTTTTGATTCTGAACCCTAAACCATTTAACCCTTTATCCAGGAACCCAAAACCCAAAACTCTAAAACCTTTAACCTTGAACCTTGGAACCCTGAATCCTCGAAACCTAAACCATTGAAACCTGGAACCCTGGACTGAACCCTGGAATCCTGAACCTTTAACCCTGAATCCTAGAATCCTTGGAACACTTTAAAACTTAACCCTTGAACCCTGACCGATGAACTTTGGACCCTAGAACCCATTGAACCCTGAAACCTTTGAATCATGAGCCTTGAACCCCGAACTCTTAAACCCTAAATGCTGAACTTTGGACTATAGAACCACTTGAACCCTCAATCCCAAACTTCAAACCCTAAAACCTTTAAACCTAATAACCCTTAATCTTGGATTCTTAAACCTTGAACCCTATTACTTTTGGACCCACAACCTTTGAACCTAAAGCCCTTAACCCTAAAACCATGAATTCTAGACCATGGAACCTTGGAACCCTGAACCCTGAAATCCTGACCCAAGAACCCTGAACCCTGAAACCTTATACCTTGGAAGCCTAAAACATGAACCTCTGAACCTTATAACCTTGAAACTTAAAACTTGGAAACATGAACCTTGAACCCTCAACGTTAGAATCCTAGAATCCTAAACCCTGAACTCTAGAAACCTTAAGCCTAGACCTTGGAACCTTGAAACTCTTAAACCATAAACCCTTAATCATGAACCCGAAATCTTGAAACCCTAAACCCTTAACCTTCAACCCTAAACTGTGAACCCTGAACCCTTGAACTTTGAAACAATAGAACCATGTAACCTTGAACCTTGAAACCTTAAACTCATAACACTCAAATTTTGAACGTGGAACCATGGAACCTTGAACTTTAAACGCACAATCTAGAACCCTAAACCCTCTTACTCTTAACATAGAACCTTGGAGCTTTGAAACCCTTAATCTTAGACCCAACACCATGAACCTTGGACACTGTACCCTAAAACCATGGAAGCCTAAACACTAAAATTGTGAAACCATGAACCTGAACCTTAGATTCTAGAACCTTGAACCCTGGAACCCTAAACCTTGAAAGCCTAAACCCTGAACCCTGGCCCAAAAACATGAAACGTTGAACCTTAGAACCCTAAACATTGAACCTTGGAACCCTTGAGCCATGGAAGCTTGAACCCTAAAACTTGAAACCTTTAACCCTGGTCCTTGGAACCCAAAAACCTTGAGCCATGACCCCTTAACCTTGAACCCTAAACCTTGTAACCTGAAACCCTGAACCTTGAAATCATGAACCCTATAGCCTTGTAACATTGAACCCTGAAACCCCAAATCTTGAACCTTTGATCTCTAAACCTAGGAACCCTTAATCTTGAATCTTGAACCTTGAACCATGAACCTTCAAAGCTTGAAAGCTTGGAACCTCGAACCTTGGAACCTTGAACCTTAAATTTTAACTTTGGAACCCTAAATGCTAAACCATGAACCCTGGAACCCTAGAACCTTAAACACTTGAACAATGAACCTTGAAACCCTTGAACCATGAACTTTAAAACCACGCATCCTAAACAATGAACCTTGGAATCCTGTGATGTGCAACGGCGAGGTGTTTTGCACGTCGTGATCGGTGGGCCAGCGCGCGAGCTAGATTGGCTCGGGCGTTTGGTGAATGGTGATTGGAATGGTCGGTAATGTGGGGTTTTGCGGAAGCCAGAAGGTGAAAATAGTGAGATGGCACAGAGGATATGATCGGATGATCGGGAAGGTTGATGATGGCTCGGGGATGGTGCGGATTATGGAGGAATCGGATGATGAAGAGGATGTCAGACGATTTGGAGGCTTGAGTAATCAAAGGATCCAAATCAGTAGACCTTGGAGAAGACTCGGATATGACACACCGAGGTTTCGACAAGGGTTGACGGAAGCTTGGCCAGATTTGACTCACCGGAGAAGTAACGTCGTTTGAGAGAATTATCAAAAAGGCTCAAAGCTCTTGTATTGATAAAAATTCGCTAAGTAAACAAGTAAGTCTAGTGTTCTTTAAATAAACAAAGCTAAACAAAAAATTTAGAGAACTACTAATCTCAAGCCATTGGATGAACTGGACGTCTCGGATGATTCGGCATGGAAATCACGAAGGTGCATCGTGGTTCAGGTGTGCTGCATCGTGGTTGCGCTATCGGGTGCGCTGGTGAGTGCGGTGCACTGCCGAGCGCACTGGCGGGCGTACTGTCGGGTGCGCTCGGCCGAGGAGTGTATCATCGAACTTCATGGGATTTGATACGTGTGAATCTCTCCAAATCTTCTCGGTTGATATTTTCCAGCTAAGGCATCTCGTTCATGAAGATTTGACACGGGCAAAATTGAAGGATGCATTGGGCTTCCTTGAGTGTTGCATGGGCCTCGGCCTCGGTTGTGTCTTGGGCTGAAAATTCGTCCTCTTGATGTTTGGGCTTGATCCTCTTCATTCTCTAAGTGCTGAAGGGAAATGTGGCGCTCGGCCACTTATTGAAGATGGCCGAGACCCTAATGGGTCTCGGCGTGGGCCGTATCATGTGGCCCGGTAGATCCGTCGATGGTGCGCGCCGTGGTCTTGTGTCCGGCGCCATGGGCCGTCTTGTCCGGCCCGGCGTGTGCGTTCCAGGTGAACGTCGTGGTATGCGGCTCGGTGTGCGCGGTCAAGGTAGTGTGTCCCGCGGCATGGGTCGTCATGTCCGACCCGGTGTGGGCGGTCAAGGTCGCGCGCTCCGCGTCATGGCCCGTCATGTCCGGCCTGACGTGTGCGGTCAAGGTTGCGTCCAGCCATGTGATGGACGTCTTGGGCCTTTCTTGGTCGTCTTCCGTGTGTGACTCCGAGGTTATGTTTCCTACAAAATAAACAACTAAGTTAGCATAAAACTCTCGGCCCAACGGGGTGGAGTCCCGTTGAACCTTGAACCTTGAACCATGAACCTTCAAAGCTTGAAAGCTTGGAACCTCGAACCTTGGAACCTTGAACCTTAAATTTTAACTTTGGAGCCCTAAATGCTAAACCATGAACCCTGGAACCCTAGAACCTTAAACACTTGAACAATGAACCCTGAAACCCTTGAACCATGAACTTTAAAACCACGCATCCTAAACAATGAACCTTGGAATCCTGAACCGTGGAACTCTAGACTATTGGAACCCTGAACTTTAGAACCCAGAACCCTGAACCTAAAAATACTCTAGACTATTGGAACTCTGAACTTCAGAACCCAGAACCCAGAACCCAGAACTTAAAATTTTGGAACCCTAAAACCTTTGAATAAGAACCATTGACTTAACCATGTAACCATGAAACTTGAACCTTGTACCCTTAAACCCTTGAACATTGAACCCTAAAGTCCTAAACCCATAACTCCAATTCCAGAAAACACATGAATCCTGAGCAATGAACCATTAAGCACTACACCCTTAAACCCGAAACCCTGAACTTTTAACCCTAGAACCCTTTTAACCCTAAACTTCAATCTCTTAAACCCTAAAACCTTGAACCTAAAACCACGGAACCCTAACCCTGGCATCGTGAATTGTAGAACCATGAAACCCTAGAATTCTTAACCTAGCAAAGGCAACCCTAGAACCATTATCCCTGCACCATGAAACCATGAACCCTGCTACTTTTGACATCTAAACCCAAAACCTGGAACTCTGAACCCTAGAACCGTGAACACGAGAACCCTAATCCTTCAAAGCCTCAAACCTGAACCCTAAACCTAGATCCCTTAACCATGAACCCAAAACCACGAACATAGTACCCTTAGAACCTTGAACGCTAGACCTTGGAACCTGAAACCCTCAACTTTGAACTTTGAACCCTCAACCTTGGAACCCTAAAATCCTAAAACCTTCTAAGTCTTAACCTTGAACTTTAAATGACATGATATGGAGGGCCCAAAAATTCTCTTTCCATCAATGTTTATCTAATGTGTTTTCTAATTTTGTAGCTCCCTATATCATTGAAGAATTCAACCTTGTTCAACTCCTATTATTTCCTTTGAATTTAAAGCATGGAGGTCGGATAGAAGAAGGAGTCGAAGCCCCCATGATAGTGGTCCAAGCAACAAAGCATGGGTACCACAATTTGATCCGGCACAACTTGACCTCCGAAGCTTGCTCCACATATTTGACAACCGGCCTGCCCTCGGATAAAGACAACGTCTTCATATAAAATGTAGTCAATCCTTCAAGGTTTCTAAAGAATGGTAGAACGTTCAAATTGGACACAGTTTTCTCCATCAAACGATGCAATCATAGAGAGCCCAGGAAGAGCCATCCACGATCGGTTTCACGCCTAATCCAAGTCCTAAAGCCTTTGGGAAAATGGAAGAATAAAAAGTTAGCTAATTATCATTTGGGAGGATATTTAGGACATTTTCTTCGAGCCTAATGAACTGGAGGAGGAGCGTAGGAAGAGCGTCCCATGAAGGCTTCTCATTGGTCCATCTTTCAAGCCATGGATTGGTGTTCTTGGAGATGATCTAGGCCGTAAGATGATAAGCATGTTTTAGTTTAATTTTCTATTTAATCATCTAAATTCAAGTGCAATAATCAAATTTGAATTTAGAAGATTTTTCTTTTCAAATTGGAATCTCCCCCTTTGGCGTTTTCTCTCCAAAGACTCGGTCTCCGGAATTCCAAATCCGGCCACCGAGAGACAACCGTAGTTGATTGTCTTTCCAAGCTAAGACGATCTATCCTTACCACATTTCTCCAGCCATCTTCTTGGTCTTAGGGTGAGAGTGTGGATCATCAGCTCAAGCATCCATTTTTACGTGAAAGGAACCACCTTTTACTGCACATCCACATATCCAGCCATTCTGCATCCATCTTCCATCTCACCTCCAGAACTCCCAAACCATCCTATGAGAATTTTTCCAATTTTTGAGGTATTCTTCCACCTTTAATCATTTAGAAAACCTCCAAATTTCATTGCGAAACTCATCCCCGTTTACAAGTTACAATCATTCAAATCTTGAATCCCGAAGCCATGAACCCTGAAACCCTCTAACCTTGAACCTTGAATAGTGGAACCCTAATCCTAAACCCTAAAACCTAAACCCTAGAACTCTAAAACCTTCAACCTTTGAACCATGAACCCTAGAACCCTAAACCTTGAACCCTGAAACACTAACCTTGGAACACTAAACCCTTAACCCTAAACCCGAACTCTGAACCCCTTAACCTTTAAACCCTAAACCCTTTACTCTGAAGCACTAAATTCTGAATGCTAATCCAAAAACCCTGAAAGCGCAAAACCCTCAAACCTTAAATCTTGAACCCTTAACCTTGCAGCCATGGAACTCCTAAATCTTGAATCCCGAAGCCATGAACCCTGAACATTAGATCCTTAAACCATTAACCTTGGATGCTAGAAGCCCTTGAACCCAGCACCCAGAACCCTGAACTTAAAATAATGAAACCCTTCAATCTTAGAACTAAGAACTATGAATCCTAGAACCTTGAACCTTGAAACTATGAACCCACAGAACCTAGACCTTGAACCCTACAAACTTGGAACCCCAGAACCCTTAAATATGGAGCATGAAACCTTTAAAGCTTAAACCCTTAAAACTTGAATGCTATACTTTGGGCTCTTCGATGCCATGAACCGTGAACCTTCGAAGCCTTGAATAACCAGCCTTGAAATCTTCCCCCTTGAAGCCTGAACTCTTAACTTTGAACCCTCAAACCAATAAACCCTAGAACCTTGAACAAAAAATCTAAAACCATGAACCCTGAACCCCGAACCCTAGAACCCCAAACCTTGGATCCCTGAACCCTAAACCCAAAAGCCTCAAGCCTTGGATCTAGAACCTTAGAACCTTGGAACCCCAAACCCAGAACCCAGAACCTTGGAACCCTGGAACCCTTATCACTGGACACTGAACCCTTAAACCCTAGACCCTAGAACCTTATAACACTATACCCTAAACCCTAGAATCCTGAACCCGAGAACCTTGAATCTTGAACCATGGAACCCTAAACCTTGGAAGCCTAAACCCTAAACTATTGAACGTTAAAAACTTTACCCTTGAACCCTAAACTCTTAAACTCTAGCAACTTGAAGCCTGAACCTTGCAACCCTTAACCCCAGATGCCGGAATCCTAAAGCCCTTGAACCATAAATCCTAAACCTTGAACTCTAAACCCTTGAACCCCATACCTTGAAACTCTAAACCTGTGGAACCCTATATTTCTAGAACCTAGGAACCTCGTAACTTTGGAAGCTTAAACCCTCAACCCTAAACATCTGAACCATAAACCCTAGAACCTTAAACCTTGGATTCTAGAACCCTGAACTATAAACCTTAAACCCTTGAACCCTAACTCAAAACCATGAACCTTTAACTCTTAACCTTTAACCCTCAACCTTTAAACCATAAAACCTTAAACCTTGAACTCTAAAATCTATATCCTTAACCCTGAACACTGGACTCTAAACCCTAGAATCCTAGAACCCTGAACCTTGAAGCCTTAAACCCTGAAACACTTAAACATTGAACCTTGAACAGTGAAACCCTGAATCTTGAACTCTGAACACTAGTACCTTGAAACCCTAAATGTTTGGACCCTAAACCTTAGAACCATGAACCCTAGATCCTGGAACACTAAACCTTGTAATAGTAAACTCTGAACACTGAATTCTTGAACACTGGAACCCTGAATCCTTAACCTTTAACCTTAAACCCTAGAACCATGGAACCAATAACCCTTAACCAGGGAGCCCTGGAACCCTTAACCCTAAACTTTGGATTTTAGATTCCCTGAAACCCTTTAACCTAAGAACCTATAACTTTGAACCCTATAACCCTGAACCTTGTAATTTTAAACCCTAGAAAACTAGACCTTGAACCATGGAATCATGGGATCCTAAAACCCTGAATATGGTGCCTTGAACCCTTTAAGCCTGAACCATTAAACCTTCAACACTAAACTTTGGACGCTAGAACCCCTTAAGCCTTGAACCCTAGAACGCTTGAATAATGGGCCTTGAACCCTTAAACCATTAAACAATGAACCCTTGAACACTGAAATTGTAACCTAGAACCCTTTATAACCCCTGACATTAAACCCTAAAACTCTTGAACCCTTGACTCCTTGAACCCGAAACCTGAAACCTTTAACCCAAAACCCTAAACTGTAACCTTGGAACCCTTGATCTTGAATCCTAGAATCCTAAATCTTTGCATCATTCGAACCCTGAAACCTAAACCCTGAAACATTAAACCCATACACCCTACACCCTAAACTCTAAACCTTGAACCTTGAACCTCGAAACCTAAAACCCTAGAACCCTAAACCTTGAGCCTTGAACCCTGAACCTTGAAACCCTGTAACCTTTGACCTTTAGTCCTTAATCCATGAACCCTCAACCTTGAACCTTGACCTTGAACCTTGGAACCCTAAACCCTTGAACCCTAATCCTTGGAACTTTGAACCTTGATGTAACGTCCTTCCTCACTTGAAATATATTTATTAATTTTTTTTCTACTAGGGAAAACACTTTCTCATTAAATTGTTCAAGGCAATCATGAATACTAAATTTACTTAAAAGACATTTATAACATATTAGGTGCAGTAAACTGTTTACAAGCTATATATATAAAGTATAAAATTTGTTTTCCTAACCTTTATTTACAATAGTTCAAAATCTCTGCCTACAGGTAAAAATCTTATCAAACAACAATAATTACCCCTGTAAACAAAGCAATCAATCTCATACACCTCTAAGTGAATGTCTTCCTCACCTACATCATAAAACTCCTCTACGAGTATAACACTTAATAAGTAGTATAAGATATGCATGACAATGTAAATGATGTGCATAAGTAAAATATTTTTTTACTTTTATTTTGGATATTTTTTTCTTTTCATTTCTGATGTGCCACGGATTAGCACTTCTAGAAGCGGAAGGCTCTATCACCATGGACTTCGGGTTTCTAAGCCAAGGCCGAGTCAATATTTTGTCTAACAAATGTGCTAATTTTGTAGGTGCCAACATGCAAAGGATGATCTAACCATCCTTGGTGATAATAGGACCGTTTTTGGTTTCGGCCCAGGATGACCTCCGGGTCTTGTGCGGCTGTTTCAAACACCTTCCGGACCTGATTTGGCCAAGCTTTCTACAAATATGTGGCCAACATCCTAAGGTTTCCATAATGGGGCAGATCATCAATTTTGGACAACGATTACCCGGTCAACCATCGCTATTACAGAGGCCTCTAGAACAGGTAGCGGCCCGAGAGCATCCAACCCATGGAGCCCGATCCATGGCCATGTTTGGCCCCAAAAGAGAAGGAAGACCAATGGCATCTTTTTCCAGCCCAAGAAGCAGCAGCTGCTCCACCTTGGTCCAAGAAGGAAGCAAGTGACTTTATCCAATTGTCGGTTTTTGTTGGTTTGGTTCTTGTAAACCGATTGTAAACTTTAATGCATGGTTTACGTAACAACCATGCAAGAACATTGTCATCTTTTAAATGCATGTATAGGTGGACGTGGGTGCAAGTGGGAACCCTAGGAAGCACCAAGGAATGGAGGATACCTTACCTTTGAGGTCCATTAACTTGGTTGGTATCAAAAGTCCAAGAGGGGCCCACATGCCATACTTTTATGTTTGCTAAATACTTAGGCATGTAGGTGGTAATTAAGTGGTTCATGTAGCTCGTGGGAA
>QAOC01038431.1:33977-183995 GCA_003255005.1 Begonia fuchsioides | reverse complement strand
TTTCCTAACCTTTATTTACAATAGTTCAAAATCTTTGCCTACAAGTAAAAATCTTATCAAACATCAATAACTACCCCTGTAAACAAAGCAATCAATCTCATACACCTCTAAGTGAATGACTTCCTCACCTACATCATAAAACTCCTCTACAAGTATAAGGCTCAATAAGTAGTATAAGATATGCGTGACCATGTACATGATGTGCATAAGTAAAATAATTTTTTACTTTTATTTTGGATATTTTTTTCTTTTCATTTCTATACTTCCTCATTATTGGAGCTTCCTCCCAAGGAACGAGAGACCACACACATGAGTCCACCTAACAAGATAGCCAACTCGATTCAAAGGGTTGAGAGATCATAAATTTGAGTCCACCTAGTGGGACAACAAACTCAAACCCATTCCAATGACATTTACATAAATTTCTCTTTCTTTCTTTTACCTTTCTCTTTTATTGGTCATCCAAGCTCAACTTGAACAACCATTTTCAAATTATGGTTCATACGAAATCTCATGCATGTAAATAGTTCATATTCTTCTAGAAAACATGATGCATGAAATGTTCGTGAAAATGCTCCGTATGAATGTATCAAGTAGTTAAATAACTTTCATAACATCAAAACAACAATTCATCGTATCATAAACTGAATCATGCTTTCATACATCATTGTAGACATGCATTTTATCTTGACATACAAACCGTAAAATTAAATATTGAAGCAAAGGCCTATTTTTTTTTTTATGTAGACCCATTTAAGGGCATAACACACACAATACTATATACCTTTTTTATCCTTACCAAGACTTTCTAGTAGTAGGTACGATTGTGGATAACCTTCACCTCAATTACCTAGTATCATTCATAATTTTTGGAATCAATGCTATGTTTTGTGATAACTTAAAAAATATCATAATTTGTTCTATACTCTATGAAATGCTATGATTCCAAGCCCATATGTCACTTAAGGTGTCTAATTTGACGTGCTAAAATTTCTATGACATTTGATTATTCTAGCATTAGTTTCAGACACAAAACTTAAAATTGCACATAATGGACAGTTTTGTGTTAACTTTGATCAAATATGCACAACCTCCACCAATTAGGAATTTCTATCATTCATAAACATATATATGATATCCCACATTATTGGTTAACCAATATATTTAACCATAGAGCATAACTTCTAATTTTCGTGTACCATAAATAACCAACTTCTAAAGCAATTGATAATACCATAATTCTCATTTATCATTAATGTAATCATATGTATAACCATAACTAACCTAAACAACATAATATAAGGTCACACCTCTTGATTCATAGCTCAATAGATTCCTCTTGATGAGAGGGACACTTCTCC
This sequence comes from Begonia fuchsioides, assembly GCA_003255005.1. Lineage (NCBI taxonomy): Eukaryota > Viridiplantae > Streptophyta > Magnoliopsida > Cucurbitales > Begoniaceae > Begonia > Begonia fuchsioides. The sequence goes on along the minus strand of QAOC01038431.1, from coordinate 182,634 downwards.
TCAAAGGATTGGAAGCCGAGTTAAACTTCTTCCACTTCAACTTTTACATTTTCTCTCTCTCTCTCTCTCTCTTTCACTCTTCTGTCTCTTTAGCTCAAAAATGGCTGATCATCACCCACTATCCAATATTTCTAGATAGTTCATGGGGTGGAATTACCTTTTTTGCAAAATTTATCCATTTAGTTTTACAATTTTACAATTACCTGTTCCTTTAAGTATTAAAATACCTTCATTATCATCACTTAAATAATACTTAGCTTAACTAGCTAATTCACCTTTGTTCTTAGCTAATTCTAAATGTTAACTTAATTAATCATGATTAGAAAACCTAATTACCCCATAATTTTCACTAATTATGTCTTCATCAAGATTAGGTCCTACTCCTAATTTAGCATGTATCACTTTAAACAATTTCTATTGCACCATTAATAGCATAAAACACTTAATATTAACACTGGTACTACACCTGAACCTTAGAACCCTTAATCGTGGACTTGTAAACCCTAGAACACCAAACCGTGAACATTGGAACACTGAACCTTGGAACCCTAACCCTAAGCCCTAAACCTCAAACCTTGGAACCCTAGAACCCTAAACCATTAAACCTGGAACCATGAACCATTTACTATGACCTTGAACCCTAAAATCCTAGAACATTGGAGCACTTAACAATTAAATCTTGAACCCTAAACCTTGAACACTAGAACCCTTAAATCATGAACCTTACCCATGAATCACTAACATTTGACCTTAAATTCTGAACTTCAAACCCTAAAACCCATGAAACCTAGAACCCAAAACTCCGACCCAGGAACCCTGAACCTTGGAACCCTTAACCTTTAACCCTATGCCCTAGATGCCCTAGAGCATGAACCCTAGAACCGAAGAACCCTAAACCAAGAACCCCAAACCCTAGAGCCTTGGACCTTGAAACCTTTAACTTTTAACCATAAACCTCGGAATCCTGGACGTTGGACTCTGGAACCCTTGACCCTAGACTGTGAACGGTGAACCCTTTAACCCTGAACCTTGAACCCTGAAACCTTGAACCTTGAAATCCTGGACCCTGAACCATGGAACACGTTGGAACCATGGAACACTTGAATCGTGGACCCTGAACCCTAGAATCATAAACCCTGAACACTGGAACCCTTGAATCGCGTGCCTTCAACCCTTGAACAATTGACCGTGGAACCTTGAACGACGAACTTTTGACCTTAGAACCCGTTACACCTTGAACCCTAAAACCCTTAAATAATTAGCCTTGAACCCTTGAACCTTAAACCCTTAAACCCTAAATGCTGAACTTTGGACTATAGAACCCCTTGAACCTAGAAAAGTATACTTCCAACCTTGAAACCCTTGAACCAAAAATCTTGAACACTAGAACCTTGAGTTTTGGAACCCTATTACCTGGGACCCATAACCTTGGAAGCCTAAACCCTGAATCCAAAATATTGGAACCCTAAAATCCTTAACACTTAAACTCTGAAAGTCAAGAACTCTGAACCTTGAACCATGGAATCATGACCCTAGAACCCTGAACCTAGAAACATTAAACCTTGAAACACTGGAACCTTTACCCCTGAACTCTGGAACCATTTATCCATAAACCTTGAATCCTGAAGCCTAAAGCTTGAAACCTACAACCCTGAACTCAGAAACCTTGGAACCCTAGTACCCCATAATGTTGAACCCTAAAACCCTAAAATATTAACATCGAACCTTAGAACGCTGAACCTTGGAGCCCTGAACCTTGAACCTTTAACCCTTAACCCAGACCCCCGAACCCTGAACCCCATTACCCTTAACCTAGAACCTTCAACCCATGAAACCCATAACCCTGGACCATGAAAGCATGGACCCTGGATACCATGACACGTAACCCTAAACCCTAAAACTTTGTAACCCTGAACCCCAAAACCTTGAGCCTTAGATTTTTTATCCTTGAACCTTGAAACCCTAAACCTTTGAAGCTTAAACCCTGAATCGTGGACCTTAGAATTCTGGAACCTTAAAACCTAAACCCTGGAACCCTTAACCATAGTTCCTAGATCCCAAAATCCTTGAACCATGACCTATGAACCCTGAACCCTGAAACATACACCATGAAACCTTGAACCCTAAAACATAAAACTTGAAACCCTAAACCCTGAAACCCTCCAGCCCTGTAACATTGAATTCTAAAACCCTAAACCTTAAACACAGAACATTGGAACTTTAATTCCTTGAACCCAGAATCCTAAATCCTTTAACGATGAAGTTTGGAACCTTTGAACCTAGAACCCTAAAGCATGAACCCTAAAACATAGGAACATTAAACCTAAACCCTAGAATCTTTAACCCTGTTTCTAGAAACCCAAGACCTCAAACCATGACCCCTAGACCCTAAACCCTGAAACCTTGTAACCCTGAACCTTAAAACTCTAAACCTTTCAACTCGAAACTCTGGAACCATGAATCCTAAACCCTGGAACTATGAATCTTGGAACCTTGGAAGCCTGAACACTAGAGCCGTCAAACCTTGGAACCCTAGACATTGAACTCTAAATGTTAGAACCCTGAGCAATAGAACCCCAAATCTTGGAACCCTAAACCATATACCCTTGAATCTGAAACCCTATAACCTTGAATACTTGAACCTTAAACCTCAAAACTATTAAACCTTAAACTTTGTAACATTGAATCCTAAACTATGAATCATGATTCATGGAACCCTGGAACCTTGGAACCTTGAACCTTGAATGTTGGAACCCTAGAAACCCAAACCCTAGAGTCCTAAACCAGAACCTTGGAGATTGAAAACCTTGAATCCCGAACCTTGAACAATTAAACCCTAAACCCTTGAACCTAAACCCTAAACTTTTGACCCTAGATCCCCTCTGACCCTGAACCATGAACTTTAATCTCTAAAACCCTTAAACCCTAGAACATTGGAACCCTAAACCCTAGAACCCTGAATATTGGAACTCATAACCTTGGGCCTTAGAACCCTAGAATCTTGCAACCCTATAAACATTGATCTCAAAATGCTGAAACCTAACCCCTAAACCCTAAAACCTCAACACTGGAACCCTAAACCTTGGAAGCCTAAAACCTAAACACTAAAACCTATGAACCTTGAACCCTAACCCTAGTACCCTGAACCCTAAACCTGGAACCCTCGAACCAAGAACCCTGAACCTGGAACCCTCAAACCAAGAACACTGAACCTTGGAATCTTGAACCTTGAACCTTGAACCATTAACTCTGAACGCTTAACCTTGGAACCATGGAAGGCTAAAACCCATAAAACCTTCACCCTTGAACCCGAAAACCTGAACCCTAAACATCGAATCCTTAAACTGTAAACCCTAATCCCTAAACCCACAACCTTGAGCTCTTCAACCTTGAACCCTAAACCTTGGAACCCTTAACCCTAAACCTAGAACCTTGAAACCTTACACCTCAAATCCTAAATCTTTAATTTTAAACCCTAAAACCTTGGATTCATCATAATAAAAAACCCTGAATCATGAACCATGAACCTTCGAACCTTGAACCTTAAACGGTGAAATCGTGAATCTAGAACCCAAAACCTTAGAAGCCTAAAACATTGAATCATTGAAACCCAAACCCTACAACCCTAAACCTTGAACCCTGGAACATTGAACCTTAAAACACTAACCCATGAAACACTAGAACCCTAAACCTTAAACCCCAAAAAACTGAAACCCCATAATCTTGGAACTTTAAACCCTAAATCTATGAACCTGAACCCTTGAACCTTAGAATCCAACTCTTGAAACCTGAGTCTTGTTACCTTGAACCTTAAACCCTGGAACCATTAACCTTGGAACCTTAGAACAGTAGAAACCTTAAACTTGAACCTTGAATAAATGAACCCCGAACACTTGACCCTAAACCCTGAACTTTGAACCCTAAAACTCTTGAACCAAAAATCCAGTAATCTTTAACCACTAAGCATTGGAGCTTGAACCCTAGAACCCCTAAATCCTAGACATAGGACCCTAAACCAAGAATCCCAAACCATAGAATCTTGAACCCTGAAACCCTAAATTTTTATCCCTTAACCTTAGAACCCTGGACCTTGGAACCCTAGAACCAACCCTTTAATCTAAACCCAAGAACCCTAAACTCTAAACCCCAAACCCTGAAACCTTATAATCATGGAACCCTAGAAACTTAAAACTTGAACCTTGAACCTTGGAACCATGAACATTGGAACCATGGAACCCTAAAACCCTTAACCCTGTCCATGGAATTCTAAACTCTAGCCCTGGAATCATGAACCCTGAACCCTGAACCTTGAACCCTAGACTCTAGAACCCTTGAATAACAAGCCTTGAACCATTGAAACCTAAACTCTGAACCCTAAACCCTATAACCCTTCAATAACAAGCCTTGAACCCTAAACCCTTGAACCCTAAATGCTAATTTTGGAATACATAACCCCTTGATCCCTAAACTGTGGAACCAAATTTAAACCTTGAACCCTAAATTGTGGAACCTTGAACCTTAAAACCTGGAACCCTAGAACTCTAGACATTGAACGCTAGAATCCTGACCCTAGAACCTTGAACCCTGGAACCTTAAAACTTTGACGCCTAAAACCTGAAACCATGGAAACCCACAACCTTGAACCTTATACCCGGGAACCTTTAACTTAATACCATAAAAACATAAACCCTAAACCCTAAACCCTAAATCCTGAACCTTAGAACCCTAGAACATTTAACCTTGAACTCTGAAACCCTTAATCCAAGATCTTGGAACCTAGGAACTGTTAAACCATAAAAAATGAATCATGAATCCTAAACCCTAAAGCTTGACACCCGGAACCCTTAACCCTAGAACCTTGTAACCTTGAACCTTGAAACCCTAAACTCTTAACACTAAATCTCCTAAACCTTGGAACCCTAAACATTTAATCCTAACACATAACACTAAACCCTTTTAACCTTGACCTAGATTTTTGGAACCCTAAAACCCTAAACGATGGACCCTAAAACAATGGACTCTCGACAACGTACCTTGGAACCCTAAACCCTGAAACTATGGAACCCTGAACCCTAGAACCAAAAATCCAAGATTCCTAAACCTAGAACCCTGGAACCCTAAACCATGTAAGCATAAACCCACAACCGAGGACCCCAAAAACCTTAAAGCTTGAACCTCAAAACTAACACGAAATAAGGGATGGGAATAATGTAATATTTTGGATCGGCGGATTTTTAGGGATTACCCAAAAAATCATATTCGGGATAAACTTTGGATGGGTAGATCTCACAAACGGGGGTGAGATTTTTAACGAGATTTGGAAGAGATCTTGAAAAATAAAGGTAGAATATGCTGACAATTTAAAGATATGCTGACGATTGTGAAAACGGTTAATGGGATAATTTAGGGTTTTCTTGGTAGATTCGGGAAAACAAGGATGAATTTTAAACGATTGTAACTTGTAAACGGGGATGAGTTTGGAGCTCAAATTTGGAGGTTTTCTAAATGAATAAGGGTGGAAGAATACCTCAATAATTGCTAAAATTCTCACGGATGGTTTTGGGATTGTGGAGGCGAGATTGAAGACGGATGCAGAATGCTCAGAAACGGGGATGTGCAGTAAAAGGTGCTTCCTTTCATGTAAAAATGGATGCTTGAGCTGATGATCCACACTCTCACCCTTAGACCATGAAGATGGCTAGAGAAATGTGGTAAGGATAGATTGTCTTAGCTTAGAAATATAATCAACTCTGGGTGTCTCTTGGTGGCCGGATTTGGGATTCCGGAGACCGAGTCTTTGGAGGAAAAACTCCAAAGGGGGAGATTCAAATTTGAAAAGATAAATCTTTATTCAATCAAATCTGAGAATAACATTAAGCATAGGTAATATTAAATAGGAAAACTAAGCAACATCATGTTCTTCATCGGACGGCCCAAAACATCTCCAAGAAGCACAATCCATGGCTTCAAAGATGGACCAATGAGGAGCCTTCATGGGATGCTCATCCTTTACCTCATTAAGCTCCTAGGAAATGTCCAAAATGCCCTCCCAAATAATAATTAGATTACTCTAGAATTTCCCATGCAAATCCATGCAACAAACGAGTGAAAAAAACAAAACTAATAAGATTGTTTCCCGGGTAGGTTGTGCTGTCCTCTCTGTGTTGGCTGTAGTTGACTAGGCAAACCACATTCAATTTTAACGTTCTACCTCTCGTTGGAAATCTTGAGAAGTTAGCTATCTTTTCTTAAAAGGTATTGTTTTCATTTAAGGCCGAAAAGATTGTCGTAAAGGCCCAAATAGCTTCAGAGGTCCCACTGAGCCGAATCCAAAACGTGGTTCTCATGCTTTGTTGCTTTGACAAATTTTAAATATTTCCAAGGGAACATTCACCCTCCTTCATGGACCTCTTGGGCCGAGTCTTGACATCAAAATGGAAGGGATTGCTTTTTAAGCTTGGACAGAGGCTGAAATTGTTAGCTTTAAAAGTATGTTTAAAGCAATCAATTGTTTTTTTATGATAACTATGTAAGATGAGCATGAAAGATAAAATAGATAAAGTAAACTACTTGACAATGCTTAAATTAGACTTAACGATTCATGAGAAATACCCTCTTTGAAGGGTACAATTAAAGTCTAACAATTTTGTTTAAGTGCTGCAGAAAATTCATATATATATATATGCAGTTTGTGTCGACACCTAGCTTGTTTATGTCGACCCTTAGATAATCCAGAAACTTAGTTTTCTTAGTTTGTGTCGACCCTTGGTTTTGTGTGTCGACCCATGTTCAAAACAGAAGCTTAGCCTTTCTAAATTGTGTCGACCCATAGAGTTTTTGTGTCGACCCTTAATCAAAACAGAGGTCGAGTCTTTCCAATTGTGTCGACCCATAGTATCCTTGTGTCGACCCCTGTCCAAAACAGAAGCTAAGTCTCAGCCCAAAGTACAAGTTGTGTCGACCCATCTATATAATTTTGTGTTGACCCAAACAGGCAGTACAACGCGTAAATGTGTCGACCCATCCAAATCTTCTGTGTCGACCCCAGAGAAGAATTTGTGTTGACCTTACCAAAATCTGTGTGCCGACCCTACCTGCACAAAATATTTCTCTGCCGAACCCATTTGTGTCGACCCCATTATAATTGTGTCAACCCCAGCGTTTTTCAGAGACGAATCCTTTAGAATTTGTGTCGACCCCAAACCAACATTTGTGTCGACCCCAGCCTTTCTAAGAGAAGGATTCTTCAAGTTTGTGTTGACCGAACAAATATTGTGTCGACCCCAACAATTTCCAGAGAAGATTTTGTGTCGACCCCAACAACTTTGTGTCGACCCAAATCGGCAGATCAGCACCAACGGTCAGAATATTCTCAACGGCTATATTCTTGATGTGTCTACCGGCTAGTGCTTGTGTTGACCACAACAAGATTTGTGTCGACCCAACTTGACAGATCAGCAGCAAATCTATAAATAGATAAAGCGATCTCATTTGAAGATGACGATTTTTTGCGAAGAGAAAACATGCCCAAACTCTGCCAAATTCATTTTCAAATATCTCTCTTACTCTCTCATCATTGTATTCATCTTTGATCATCATTCTTGTGATCGAGAGAGTCGGTTTAGAAACCGCAAACTTCTTAAACACTTTTGTTGAGCGATTATTGTAAAAGAGGTGACGCTCCTTCAAGAAAAGAGTCATTGTAAAAGGGGTGACGCTCCTTCAAGAAAAGAGTCAAAAGGTTTGGTTGACACCCGTAAGTCAATTGGAGTGAAGCTCAAGGTTTGAGCGGAAAAATCTTCAAGGAGGTACCTTGAAGCTCAGACGTAGGCAAGGTTGGCCGAACCGCGTTACCAATCTGGTGTCACTCTCTTTTCTCTATACTCTTATTTATTTGTTTAAGTATTCCGCACTAGAGTTTAGAAATAACTAAACAATTCGCACGAACTTGACTTAGTAATCGAAAAAGTTTAGTTAACCTAATTCACCCCCCCACTTAGGTTAATCTCGATCCTTCAAAAATATCCAAGAAATAGGAAGCTACAAAATTGGCAAACACATTAGATAAAACTTTGTAACATGACAATTTTTGGGTCTCCCATATCATGTCAAAAACCTTAAACCTAAAAATCTAAAACGTGGACCCTAGACCTTGTACAATAAAACCCTGGAACTCTAAACTTGAAACTAAGGAAACTTGAACCCTGAACCCTAGAACCCTGAACCCTAGATTTCTGAATCTTGAACCTTGGGACCCTAAACATTTGATGCATAAACCTTGGACTCCAAAAACCATGAATCTTGAACCTTAGAACCTTGAAACATACACCCTATGCCGTGAACCTTAGAACCCTTGAACCCTTAAGAGTTGAACTCTAATCCTTGAAATCCTTAACCCTGATCAGCCTTGGTGTCTCCTTTTTGTGCAACTTCTAGGAGGACCACCTAGCTGTTTTTCTTCCTTGTTTTGCCATTTCGGGTAATGTTTTTTTTCTTTTAATTTTCGGGAGCACACCCTCCCAAGCTTGGGGGTGATTTTAAACTCACTTTGAGCTTATTTGTATTCAATGAAGTTTGAAATTAAAGACTGCATTTTGCATATCATTTCCTTGGTGGTTTCTCCTCCTCCAAGACTCGGGTTTTCCAGTGAGTTATATCTGGAAACCACCTAAAGATCCACTCCGGTTTTGGCTGTCATTCAAGCTTGGTTTAGCTAGGCCATACCACACTCCTTCAACAACGTTCTAGTGGAAGCCAAGGTAAGGGTGTGAATCCCAAAGCTTCTCCTCCGTTCGGGTTTATCCCTCTGTTTACAACTTTCCGATCTTCCTTTCCCGAGAGCTCATTTTTTAGCACTCTAGCCATTTTCTGCATATCGTCTGATTCCCTCGTTCCTTTGCCGTGCTATTTTGACCCATAAACCCTATTCACTCTATCTACCTTTCCTCCAAATTTCAGCTTCTAACTTCGTATGCCGCTGGAGATCTGGCTGGAGACATTTGATCCTGTTTTTCCTTCACCTGGGCCAACCTTTCCCATTTTCCCCTCTTTTTTCTCTCCATTTCTTCTTAATTGACCCAACCACCATTCCCATAGCACATCATATGGTATCAGAGCCCCTTTCCTAACCACAACCCTTCTATTGTCGTTTTTTTATTCGATATCTAGAGCATAACATGATGACTCGGAGTGGAGCTACTCTTCACCCACCCCGAGAACCCGTCACATCCAATGTACCACCTCCGCACCCTTTAATCTGATAGAAGCTGAACCAAGCTACCAAGGGCAAATAGATGAGCTCAATAGGAGGTTGGATCTTGTTCTACAACGTTTGGAGGCCAACTCACACCCCGAGAGAAGACAACCCACTGTGCCGAGGAGAAGGCTCGACCAAGGAATGAGAAGAGGCCGAACCCTTGACTCCCGAGGATTCTGGTGAAGATGCTATCTATTTTAATCCACCAAGCCTTGAAAATGAGCTGAGAAATGTTAAGGTTATCATCCCTTCCTTGAATGGATCTTGTAGTGGTGATGCTTTTCTTGATTGGGTTAAAAAGCTGGATAAAATCTTTGAATGTTATAACTATTCGGAAAAGGCCAAACTACAATTGGTTTCTTTAGAGTTGACCGGCTATGCTAGCCTTTGGTGGGATAGTGTGAGATCCCATAGAAGACGTGAGGGAGATGATGAATGTTTGACATGGAGAGCAATGAAAATGCTCATGAGAAGCCAATTTGTTCCAAGCCATTATAAACAAGAGTTTTTCCTCCAAGTCCAAACTTTGAAGCAAGGCACCCTCTCAGTTGAAGACTATTTAGCCAAGTTTGAGACCTTATGGATCCGATGTGATCTTCAAGAACCCGAGGAGCAAATGATAGCAAGGTTCCTTAGAGGCCTAAACAAAGAAATCAGAGACATTGTGGAGTTGCAACCGTTTGAAAATATGGATGTTGTCATTTAACTTGCTATGAAGGTGGAAAGACAAATCAAGCGGAAAGGCAAAGGTGTTTCTAACCGGTTTGTACCCAAGGCCACACCCCTGTTCAAACCATTTCCTAAGAATGAAGATAAGCCGCCATTTGTTAAGGCTTGGAGTCAAGAGAAGGAATTTAAAGTAAAGCTCAAAGATGATGGTACTCGGCCTAGGTCAAGGGAGATCAAGTGTTTTCAAGTTTCTCAGCCTTGGCCACATTGTCTGTCAATGCCCTAAGAAACGAGTGATGGTTCTTCTTGAGGGGTCTAATGAGGTTATTAGTGAAGAGGAAGACACGGTTAAGACTAGTAAAGAGCAATAGCCGATGAAGGTTTTCCATGCACAAGAAGGACCTCTCTTGATGGTGATCCACCCAGTTCTCACCACCAAAACCCAAGGTGAAGGGGTACAAAGAGAGAACATCTTCCATAGTAGATTCCTAATTCAAGGGAAGGTATGTTCCTTGATTATAGATGGAGGGAGTTGCACCAACGTTGCATCTAAAGATCTAGTAAAGAAGTTGAAGCTTGTCACTACGGAGCATCCAAATCCATATAGACTTCGGTGGCTAAATAAGAAAGAAGATCTCAAGGTCACCGAGCAAACAAGCATTGAATTCTATATTGGTTGTTTTGTAGACAAAGGGCTATGTGATGTGGTGCCAATGAGTGCAAGCAACATCTTGCTTGGAAGGCCGTGGCAATTCGATAGAGGAGCTATCCATGATGGTTATTCCAATCATGACTCCTTCAAGTTTGGTTGGAAAACCATCAAGCTCACCCCCCTTAAGCCAAGCCAAATCTTCCAAGATGCAGTTGCAAGGAGGGAGGGGGTGGCCAAATCTAATTTCTTTATGACCAAGAAAGAGTTGATAAAGACTATCCAAGAGGGAGGCCCGATTGTACTAGTTTTGTTTCGGGAAAGGCTCCAAGAAATTGACCATGTTCCAAATGAGGTTCAAGCACTTCTTAAGGAGTACCAAGATGTGTTTCTAGATGAACTACCCCGTGGTTTACCACCCCTTTTGGGAATTGAACACCAAATTGACCTCCACCCAGGAGTAGTTCTACCAAATCGGCCTTCCTACCGATTGAATCCCAAGGAGGCCAAGGAGCTTCAAAGGCAAGTCAAAGAGCTTGTTGAAAAGGGGTTTATAAGAGAATCTTTGAGTCCTTGTGCTGTCCCAGCTCTATTAGTTCCAAAGAAAGATTGAAGTTTTCAGATGTGTGTGGATAGCCAAGCCATAAATCAAATCACAATCAAGTACCAATTCCCGATTCCTAGGCTCGAAGACATGTTGAATGAGCTTAGTGGGGCATCCTATTTCTCAAAGGTGGACTTAAAAAGTTGTTACCATCAAATAAGGATGAAGGAAGGTGATGAATGGAAGACGGCCTTCAAGACCAAATATGGTCTCTTTGAATGGTTAGTAATGCCTTTCAGATTATCTAACACTCCTAGTACCTTTATGAGACTCATGCATTTTGTTTTTAAAGATTTCTTGGGAAAATTATAGTTGTCTATTTTGATGATATATTGGTGTTAAGTTTGGACTTTGCTACTCACCTTGCTCACCTTAGATTTTTGTTTGATACACTCCAAATAGTTAAATTGTTTGGCAATTTGAAGAAGCGTGCTTTTGTGCAAGAGAGAGTACACTTTCTCGAAGAGTGTGTCAAAAGTTAGGAGCTTTCATGGCCTTGCATCCTTTTACCGAAGGTTCATACAAGGGTTTAGTTCAATTGTAGCTCCTTTGACCAATTGTTCAAAGAAGGGAAAGGAGTTTGAGTGGACTCCCGATTGCCAAGAAAGTTTTCAATTGATAAAGGCCAAGTTGTGCAAGGCACCCATGTTACTGCTCCCCAATTTCAATATGGTCTTCGAGGTTGAATGTGATGCTTCGGGGCTAGGCATTGGTGCAATTTTTATGCAAGAAGGGAGACTTGTGGCCTACTTTAGTGAGAAGCTCAAGGGTGTCATGATTACTTACTCAACCTATGACAAAGAGTTCTATGCGGTGATCCGAGCACTTGAAGTGTGGCAACATTATCTTCTCTCAAAAGAATTTATTATACATACAGATCATCGAGCCCTCAAACACCTAAAGAGCCAAGGAAAGTTAAATAGAAGGCATTCCAAGTGGATGGAATTCCTTGAAAGGTTCCCGTACATCATCAAGTTCAAGAGGGGAGAAACCAATGTGGTGGCCGATGCCCTCTAAAGGAGGATTGTTCTCCTAACCGAACTTACCACTAAATTCTTTTGTTATGCTTGGATCAAGGATGCTTATAAGGAAGACCAAGATTTTGGCCAATGGTATAAACGGTGTTTAAAGAAGCAAGAATGTGGATACTACCTTATGGATGGTTACCTCTTCAAGGGAGGCAAACTTTGCATCCCTCATGGCGGAATCTGAGAGACTCTCATCAAGGAGGCTATGGTGGGGGGTTTGGCAAGTCATTTTGGTGAGAAGAAGACCTTAGAAGCACTTCAAGAGCATTTTTATTGGCCTCACTTGTTTCAGGATGTGCAAAAAGTGGTGGAAAGATGCATCTTTTGCAAAAAGGCCAAAAGTAGGGTCCTTCCCCAAGGGTTATACATGCCCTCGCCCTTCCCAAGTCATCCATGGGTGGAAGTAAGTATGGACTTTTTTTTGGGATTACCTCGGACTAGTAGAGCTAAAGAATGCATTATGGTTGTGGTTGACTTGTAACAACCCTCATTTATTTTATGATTTTTGTGATTTTAAGATGAAAGGGTTTAAGATTATTTTATGAATGTCACTTAAATATTAGAGTGTTAAGGTATTTTGGATATTGGTGAATTAGTAGGTTGAAGGTGATGAAGAAAATAAGGTTTAAGGGGGTATAAGTAATGATGTTATTCGGAAAAGTTAGAAAATCTTCTAAGTGATTAAGAATACTTTCAGTCGACCCAAGGATCGAGGAGGGGTCGACACAATGACTACTTTCGGTCGACCCCAGGATCGAGGAGGGGTCGACACAATTTAATACTTTTGGTCGACCCGAGGATCGAGGAGGGGTCGACACATGCCACTCTCGGGAACACTTTCGGTCGACCCCAGGACCAAGCGGTTGACACAAATGACTCTCGGGAACTTCATTCGATCGACACAATGGATGAACGGTCGACACATTCATACATTCCATTGAAAAGTCAACCAAAACATGGAGGAATAAGATTGATGGATATAAAAGAAAGACTAATTTTGTTTAATTAAGAGATAATAAGGCATGGTCTGCCATTTACATCCCATCACGATTTCTTTTCCCTATCTTCTCTGAAGTTCTCACGTTGATCAAGAGAAGAGTGATGTTGAGAAAGAAAGGAGATATCGTGAGAGAAAAGAGTGAGAAAGTGAAGGGAAGTGGAAAACTCTGAAGCTTTTGCGGAAACTGAAGTTCAAGGTAATATTTTATATCCTCTTAAGTTCTTCTAAGTTTAGTAAGGATAATATGATAGTATTGTTTGAATTGGTGGATAAAAACGAGTGATTTCATGCTAAGAGATAAGAAAAGAGTTAAGTATGAACAAAGTTAGAGTTTTGGAGATTCGTTCGATAAGTAGTAGGAATTAGAGTTTATGTCTTTTATAAGAGTTAGAGTAAACTCTTTGTGTAATTTATAGCTGTTAGAATCACTTGATTCAAAGCTTTGTATGAAAAGTTATGGATGTCGAAAGTCAGTGTACGAAAACTAGAGAGAGCTGTGGTCGACCCCTTATAGGTTGGGTTGACCGATTCTCAAATGAAAAACAGACGCTCTCTGTTTTGTCGACTTGGGTCGACCCCTTACAGGTTGGGTCGACCGATTCGGGGTTCAAACATTGAATGCCCTCTGTTTTGTCCACATAAGTTAACATGCTTTAGTTTTCTGAATTTCGTGTCTTCTAAGAAGTTATAGTGGACTCCTTAAGGAATGATTTGACACCTTAATCATAAAAAATGGATCATTAACGAAGAAGTTATGGTTGTTTGAAGTTAATGAATTACGTTACTTGCGTTTTTAGGTTTTCAAGTGCAGCAACATATTGATCAAGTTTTTCTATAAAGCTAAGGACCTAAGGTAAGTTAATGTTGTGTGATTGGCCCTAACGGGACTACATTACAAAGATTAGGATGTATGATTTTGAATTATGCTGGATTGTTTGGGGTGTAATGCACAATACACCGACCTCAATTTATTTGACGATATGTTTGTGTGCCTTGTTTGATGATTGATTAATTGTTGGTGTTAGAATAAAGATGCATGTTTAGAATGCTTGCAATGTTTGAATTGTACATTTTATTGCATGTTTACATGTTCATGCATTTTAATTGTTCATGCATCATGGTTTTAGGAAAAAAATACAAAAATGATTTACATGCATGATTTTCATGATAATATGCAATGGGTCGTTGAAGGAGGAGCTCGAGTTAGACTGCCTCGAGGGAGGCCAGATAGTGTCTACTCTCTCATGTGGTACCTTCAACGATCAAATAATGAAAGAAGTGAAATGAACGAAATGTACGTAAATAGTTACATGTTGGGCGGGGTTGAGTTTGGCTGTCCCAAGAGGTTGGACCAGATGGTGCGTACTCTCTCCTAGACGGTATTACCCACATTAACTGGACTGTTAAGTGAAATAAAAGAAAAGAAATGAACGAAATGTAAGTAAATAGTTACATGTTGGGCGGGGTTGAGTTTGGTTGTCCCAAGAGGTTGGACTAGATGGTGCCTACTCTCCCCTAGACGGTATTACCCACATTAATTGGACTGTTAAGTAAAAGAAAAGAAACGAAATGAACGATACTGAAACTGCATTGTTTTTATAAAGCAGCATATGCATAAAGGTCTCATAAATGTTTTCTTATTATGGATTAACTTACTGAGCGTTAGGCTCATTAGATAAGCTTTGTAGTGTAGGGATAAATTCTTGAGGTGGTGAAGTACGTCCATTGCTGAAGATTGTGGCTGTTAGTGCAATTTTGACCGGTGGGTGGCTCATGTAAATGGAAAGGTTTTGTTTCAAAACTAATGTATAATATTATGTTTAGTTTACAACTATTTTCTAATAACTTGGTCTTAATGTTAAAGTACAAGTATGTTTTGGTTACTTATTACGAATAAAATCAGTTTTGATGAAGTTAAATAAAAGTCTTCCTATGTATTTTATCTCAAGGATTTCAAATTGATAAGTTTTACCTTAAATTGTTAAAAGTTAGTACATGGGTTTACAAAATATATATATATAGCAATGGAAAAATGGGGCGTTACATGACCGGTTCTCCAAGATGGCTCATTTTATAGCTTGCACTAAGATGGATGAGGCTAGCCAAATTGCCGATTTGTTCTTCAAAGAGGTTGTTAGATTGCACGACATCTCGAGGTCTATTGAATCGGATTGGGACACTAAGTTTTTAAGCGCATTTTGGAAGACCTTATGGAGGAAGGTGGGCACAATGCTCCTCTTTAGCACCTCTTTCCACCCTCAAACCGACGACCAAACGGAAGTGGTGAATAGAACCTTGGGAATTTGCTTAGAAGTGTGGTTAGCAATAAGCTCACAGATTGGGATGTCCAACTCCCATACATTGAGTTTGCCTACAACCAAAGTGTCTATAGTGCCAACAAAATGACACCATTTGAAGTGGTCTATGGTTTCCTTGACTTAGTACCGTTGCCCTCCAAAGACATTTTGAATTGTAATGGGGCTAGCAACAAGTGAAGAAGATGCATGAGAAGGTAAGTAAGGCCCTCCACAAGAAGAATGAGTATTATGCTAAACAAGCCAACCGAGGAAGAAAAGACATTGACTTCAATGTGGGAGACTTAGTGTGGTTACACTTGAGGAAGGAAAGATTTCCCAAGCAAAGGCGCTTGAAACTTTTACCAAGGGCCGATGGTCCCTTAAAAAATGTGGAGAAGATCAATCAAAATGCTTACAAGCTTGAACTTCCCGGAGAGTATGGAGTCTAGGCCACCTTCAATGTCCAAGATATTTCTCCTTATTTGGGGGATGAGCAAGAAGAACAAGAGGAGGAAGAAAACTCCTTGGATTTGAGGTCAAATCCTCAAGAACCCGAGGAGGATAATGTGCAATGGGAGACCAAAACCGAGAAGACATCCCGAGGGCCTATAACCCAAGCCCGAGCCAAGAAGTTTGCTAACATAATTGCTCATTTTGGAGGGTTATTTATGCAAGGAACCTTAATGGAAAAGCCAACTTTGGATGATCAAGGACAGCCCAAACATCTTCTCACTTGGGAATTTTCCACAATACCTGCGGAGCAAGGTGGAGAAAGAGAGATAGAGGTGGCCCGAGACAACATAAACCTAGCCGAGGGTCTGACCATTGCATGGTCCATCAAAGATCTTGAGAAGGGAAGTCCAAGCCCATTTCCCTCGGGTACTTCATCAGCCCAAGTTCACATGGAGGGATGAAGACCCATTTTTTATGTCATTTAGTGTTTTGTTCGTTTTTTGGTTAAACAATTGCCAAGTGGAAAAAGGTGGTTTATTTTTGTTAGAATTAGGGTTTTATTTGCTGAAGGGTTAGTCACATGAAAACCCTCTTTTGTGCTTCAGGTGGGGGTGTTGAAGGGGGGGACCATGGTCAGCCTTGGTGCCTCCTTTTCGGGTAACTTCTAGGAGGACCACCTAGCTGTTTTTCTTCCTTGTTTTGCCATTTTGGGTAATGTTTTTTTTTTTTTTTTGGGAGCCCACCATTCCAAGCTTGAGGGTGCTTTTAAGCTCACTTTGATCTCATTTGTATTCAGTGAAGTTTGAAATTAAAGATTGCATTTTGCATATCATTTCCTTGGTGGTTTCTCCTCCTCCAAGACTCGGGTTTTCCGGTGAGTTATATCTGGAAACCACCTAGAGCTCCACTCCGGTTTTGGCTGCCATTCAAGCTTGGGATAGCTAGGCCATACCACACTCCTTAAACCACGTTCTAGTGGAAACCAATGTAAGGGTGTGAACCCCAAAGCTTCTCCTCCGTTCCGGTTTATCCCTCCGTTTACAGCTTTCCAATCTTCCTTTCCCAAGAGCTCATTTTTTAGCCCTCTAGCAATTTTCTGCATATCTTCCGATTCCCTCTTCTATTTACCGTGATATTTTGACCCATAAACCCTCTCAACCCCATCTACCTTTCCTCAAAATTTGAGCTTCTAACCCTGTATGCCACTGGAGATCTAGCAAGAGACATTTGATCTTGATTTTCCCTCTCCTAAGCCAACCTTTCCCATTTTCCCTCTTTTCTCTCTCCATTTCTCCTTAACCAACTCAACCCCCATTCCCATAGAACATCACAAAATGATAACTCTCGGGGTTGCCGAATGTTACTTGGTGCCGAAAAACACAACCAAGGAAAATGCTTGAAGCATGATTTGACACACCATAAATGGATGGAGTGGAGGGTGGGGCATGTCCTTGGACCCCTCAAAACTTGTCTCCCACTCTTCTCTTGGAAATTTCAGCTATCCAAGAGAGAGAGAGAGGTCATGATGTTCCGTCCGGGGTGGTCGGCACACCGTGGGTCAGACTATGCGCGCTCACGGGGATCGGGTGAGGGTGAGAGTAGCGCGCGGGAAAATTGGGCTTGGGCAAAGTAGGAATTTGGGTTGCAGAAGTGTAATGGGATGGAAATGATGGTGATTTGAGGGGAGTTTATGGAGATGGCTTGATGAAACGGAAATCCTGAACCCTAGACCCTATAACCCTTCAATAACAAGCCTTGAACCCCTAAACCCTAAACCATTAAACCCTAAATGCTGAATTGTTGATTGTAGAACCCCTTGATTCATAAACTGTGGAACCCTGAACGCTGGAACTTGAAATCTAGAACCCTAGAATGTGGAACCTTGGAACCCTGAACCTTGAAACCTGGAACCCTAGAACTCTAAACATTGAACGCTAGAATCCTGACCATAGAACCTAAGAGATAAGTGCAAGCAAGCTACCCGGCTTGGACTTCTCAACTTCTTTGCCACAAATTCGGCCCAAGTCCAAATTGAAAAGGAAGCTAGGGTTTGCAGCAAAAGAAAATGAGAAATACAGCTACTCACATGGCTGAAGCTATTCTTGGGAAGAAATCAAAGGCTTTACCATCTTTCCTTTTGGGTAATGGGCCAGAGCGGGAAACCTTGTGAGCCATCCAATTTTGCACATTCTTACTTACCTTTGAGGGCTAGGTTTTGTGAATGGCTGGTTAAATCCCCCCTTTGCAGCTTGTAATCTCCAGATTTTAATTTTGAATATTGAATTTGAATTTCAAATCTCTCATTTGGAGATTCTCCCTCCAAAGACTCGACTTGTTGGAATCCCTTCTGACCCCCAAGAGAAAACCCAGAGTTGGTAATCCTTCTGAGCTAGGACGACCTATGCTTACCACATTTCTCCATCCATCTTCATGATCTAAGGGTGAGAGTGTAGATTATCAGCTCAAGCTGTAACGCCCGGTTATTCCTTGCTAATTTTTTTTTGTAAACATATGTACCAACTTTTAACAATTTAAGGTAAAACTTATCAATTTCAAATCTTGAGATAA
Organism: Begonia fuchsioides; assembly: GCA_003255005.1. Lineage (NCBI taxonomy): Eukaryota > Viridiplantae > Streptophyta > Magnoliopsida > Cucurbitales > Begoniaceae > Begonia > Begonia fuchsioides. Next base: position 164,110 of record QAOC01038431.1, on the reverse strand, counting down.
AATACAGCGGAGGACTTTTATTTAACTTCATCAAAATCAATTATATTATGCAACATAATGCATCAAACATCTATCATGTCAATTGTAGTAAAAATTCCTAGTATACTTGACTTATGATAATACATAATAATCAAACAATGTCAATCAAGCACCAATCAAACCCAAAGCACTTGCCAGAAGTCCAATTGAATTGATTTACCTATCAATATTCTTATCTTGACGTCTACTACAACTTTTGTAGATGAACACTTTGCCAGTTATGCTCTTCTAAGGCTTGATATTATTGTAACAAAGAAACTGCTCTAATACAAAATTCCAACCAAGTATTTCTTCCAACCTTTGTGTTCTAAGATTCATAACTTTCCCTATACGTTTTAAAATCAAGAAATTCTTGTTAATGTTGTTTCATCTACTAATCTATTAAATTCCATTCGAAGAAATCAACTCCATGTTAAGAACCTAAAACCTCTGAATTAGGTAAATAACAATATTGTTTCTTATTCGTTATTTCATTACTTCTAAGGTGTAATTTCATCTCCATATTCATCTTTTCTTAGCACATTTCATTCTTTAACCATAAAAAATTATATTCACATAATGTTATTGTACATCAAAAAGTTGGGTGTTATACCCTAAAACTTTTGAATCCATAACTCTTGAATCCTTAAAATTTAATCCTAGAGCCTTGGAACCCTAAACCCTTGAACCCTGAATACAAGAACCCTAAACTCTTAGCTTTGGACCCTAGAACCCCTTAACCGAGAACCTTAAACTTCAAACCATGAAACCCTTGAACCTTAGAACCATAAACCATGAACCCTAGAACATTGAATTGTAGAACCGTGAACCATAGATGTAACACCCTTGCTTTTTGTGTATGGTACAATGATCTTGTGATTTAGTTTTGATGGTACGGTACATTAGAAGTTGTAATCGATGAAGGGAAAAAAATTGTTACGTGTATGAAGGGTTTGAATGAAAGTTAGAATAAATAAAACTCTCAATGATAAGATTAACCTAAGCTAATTAGTGATTATTAGAATGGACACCTCCTACTTGAATGGACACATCATGCTTTCCTCCACCTTCACCTCCACCATAATTTTCTGTGTAAAAATAATATAAATCAAAATGTTATTATTAAAGTTAAATAAATATGATTAGTGAATTTTGGGAGCAGCTTAGGTGGGGTGGAATGAGGAGAAAACACCTCATGCTTTCTCCACCTCCTCCTTAGCTTTTTATGAAGAGGGGGGGTTTCTAATAAGATGGGGAAAACCACGAAATTCATCTCCTTCTCTCAAGTTCTCTCTAGTTTTGTAGGAGAAAAGTGAAGATTTAAGGATAGTTGAAGTGTGTGAGGGTATTTAGTGCATAAAAGTGAGATTTAGTGCACTATTGAAGCAAGAAAAGAGGAAAACAGGGAAGCCACGAATTTGGAAGCTTTAGTGCAAGTTTTTTTTTTCCTTTAAGGTATCCATTCTTACCCTATATTGATATCTAAGTGCTTGGGTTGGTTCAGAATGGTTGCTAGCGAATGAATTTTAAAGTTGCATCAAGATTTCCCAATTTGACACAATCTGCACAAGTTTAGATTTTGAATTGTTACAAGGTTTTCGATGGGTAATTTGATTTTACACTCTGTAGATGACTTAAATTATACATCTTCACAAAGAGTATGACACTTTAATCATCGTAATTGGACTTGTGTATCTCAAGTTATAGTTGTTGGAAGTTACTTCAAAATAGGGTATATCCGAGATTTCTCACTCAATTTTCTTTTATGTATTAGGGTTACCAAGTGATAAGTGTTGAAGATTAAGGGATTAAGTGATCAACTTAAAGCTAAGGACGTCAAGTAAGTAACTCTGAATGTCTTTGGCCCAATTGGGACTACAATACAAAGAGTAGACTTTATGGATTATGATTTGAATTGATTAGAAGCTAGATTAAGTATGGATAATATTCTGTTGAGGTGTATTGCACAATACACCGACCAAAACTCTTGGGATTGTTTGTGTGCTTGTTTGCAATTGTTTGATGATTGATATGTTAAGTTCAATTTAATATTATCATTATAGATTATATGAATGTTGTATGTCATGCATATGTACAATTGATCATGCATCATGTTTTATGAAAAGAACAAAAATATTTTACATGCATGGTTTTCATGATGATTCAACCAGATATTGAGGAGGGAGTAGAGTAAGGCTGTCTCGAGGGAGGCCAGACGGTGCCAATCCTCTATTCCATAATCTTCAATATTCGATATATAGAGCATGTAAGTTTTAAGCTATGGGTGAAATGGAAGGAGCTGTCTTACGGATCGGGACATATGGTGCTCATGAACTGTCCTAAAAGAACCAAATGGTGCTTTTCCCTCCTTGTACGTTGTGACTCCCACACCAAAGTAAAAGTATCAAGAATTCAAATGAAACGAAAATGGAACATGTTTTAAGAAATGCATATTCATGTAGGCATTAAGGAATGATGTATGGTTATTTACTGAGCCTGAAGCTTATTAGATTAAGCTTTGTATTGTAGGTGATGAGATTAGTGGCGAGAAGATTTTTCCTTACCATTGATACAACGTCGTGGAGGAGGTATAGCCGGTGCAGATGCTTGGATCGTTAAGTGACGACCGGTGGGAAATGTATTTTGATGTTTAGTGTTTTGAAAAATAAATGTTTTGAAATGTGTAATGTTTAAAAGAGATTGATAATACATGTTTATCAAAGTTTGTAAATTAACCTTATGTTTTGAACGAACACAATGTTTGATTAAGAAATTTTATATGGTTAATTGGTGTTCATATGGAATGGATTTAACTATCATTAAGTCTTCCACTGTAGTTTTTATAAAATTTGTTAAAATAGTATTTTCTTATGCATAAAAAGCAAGTATGAAAATGCGATGTGACAAGGATGGTATCAGAGCCCAACAAATTTTAAAATCGGTTCTGTAGACTACTTAATGATGCAAGCTTCGCACGGGAATACTTCACTCACTGTAAGTATTGTTTGATATGAAATGTTTAATTGAGTTTATATGCATTGTATATGATAATATTAGGATTAGTTGAAATCATGCCGAGAAGAAGAAGACTCGATTATGAGGGGACTAGTAGTGGAGATGTGGTTGACAAGTTAGTGTATATGATTTTTAGACAATTTGAGTACTTGGAAGATTATAGGACAAAGGATGCACAAGGAGGTGATCAAAGGAATAATCAAGGAGAAATGAGTTGTGAAAGATTTCGTCGTCTTCACCCGCCATGTTTTAATGGTCAGTCAGTGGATCCGACATATGCCGAGGCATGGGTTCGAAAGTTAGAAGATCTATTTGAGTATGCCAAAATAGAAGGTGGGGATAGAGTAACATGTGTTGTGTTTATGTTAGAGAATGATGCCCGGTTTTGGTGGGATAAAATAAAAGAAACTACCAATGTGAAGGAAATGACTTGGGAGAAATTTAAGACAGTATTCAACAATAAGTATTTTAGTAGAGTAGTGCGTACATTGAAGATGGTGGAGTTTATTCAGTTAAGACAAATTGGGATGGTAGTTGAACACATACGGCGTTTGAAGCACTATCTAGGTTTGCTCCACACTTGGTTGCTAATGATGAACTATAAGTATACCAATTTACTCAAGGATTGGAGATAGGGATATATCGAGGAGTAAAGATATCAGGTACGGAGAATGTAACATATGCTAGTGTGGTAACTAAAGCGTTAGAGATTGAGGAGGCCCAGGTAAAATTTCAAAATCAAAGGGAATCTCAAAGGCGGTTCTTCAAACCGGTTCAACCTCAACAAGATAAAGTATGGCAACAATCAAGAGGCACAAAGAGGCCGAATGAAGATAAGTTTGATGCAAATAAAGGAAAGCGAATTCATGATTCTACTCAAACCAAATTGTGGTCGAAGTGTGGAAAAATGCATTTTAGAGAATGTGTAGCAGGCACTGGATGTTGTTTTAAGTGCAAAGATATTGGTCACATGGTTAGAGATTTTCCCCAAGTAAAGAAAGAGCAACCTAAGGCAAATCCGAGAGTGTTTGCTATGATTGAACCTGAAGATGTGGATCAACAAGCTGCGATAGCAGGTACTATTTTGATTAATAGAGTGCTTGCATATGTGTTGATTTATTCTGGTGCTACACATTCATTTATATCGTCTGCATTTGTGGTTAAATTAGAATGTTCACCAAAGGTAGCTAAGCATTTTTATGATGTGACGTTACCTTCTAGAGAACAATTGCATTTGAATTATATATTACTTGATTGCGTGGTTTCTGTAAGTGGTCGTAGTTTTATGGGGACTTCATAGTAATGGATATGAGAGGATACGATGATATATTAGGAATGGTCTGGCTCTTTCGACATTTTGCGACTATTAATTATCAGACTAGAGTGGTTAGTTTCAAGTTGCCCGATGTGGAAGAGTATTCCTTTCAAGCTATACGCTAAAATCAAAGTATGTCTATGGTTTCTTTTATTAAAGCTTAACAATTATTAGAGATTGGATGTGAAGGCTTTCTAGCAAGCATTATTGGTGTGCAAAAGCAACCTGAAAAGACATTGCACGATATTTTGGTGATTAAGGAATTTCCTGAGATATTCTTGGATGACCTTCCACGCGAGATTGAATTTGTTATTGATGTTTATCCTGGAGCAAAACCAGTATCAAAGAACCCGTACAGAAGGGCTCTAATAGAACTAAAGGTACTAAAGGTACAACTTGAAGATTTAATTAACAAAGGTTTTGTACATCCAAGTTTTTCACCATAGGGAGCTCCAGTCCTATTTGTTAAGAAGAAGGACAGATCATTGAGGATGTGCATTGATTATCGGAAGTTAAATAAGTTGACGATAAAAAACAAATACCCGTTGCCAAGAATTGATGATTTATTCGACTAATTACAAGGTGCATGTGTGTTCTCGAAAATTGATTTAAGGTCTGGATATTATCCATTGAAGGTCAAGACAAAAGATATTCCTAAAACAACATTCCAAACCAGATATGGACATTATGAATTTCTAGTTATGTCTTTTGGCTTGACCAACGCACCAGCGGCCTTTATTGATTTAATGAATCGTGTATTCAGGGAATTCTTGGATAAATTTGTGATCGTCTTTATTGACGACATATTAATTTATTCTCAATAAGATGAGGAGCACATAGAACACTTGAAGGCTGTATTGTCTACACTGAAACTTCATAAGTTATATGCCAAGTTTTCTAAATGTGAGTTTTGGCTTGATAAAGTTAATGTCCTTGGACATGTTATATCCAAAGAAGGTATTTCTGTTGATCCAGAAAAGATACAAGCTGTTATGGATTGGGCACAACCGAAGAATGTTGGAGAAGTACGAAGTTTCCTCGGCTTAGCTGGGTACTACCGAAGATTTATACAAGGATTTTCAAAGATTGCTATTCCATTAACTAGATTAACAAGGAAGAATATGAAGTTTTGGTGGTCCATAGAATGTGAACGAAGTTTTCATGAATTAAAGCAAAGGTTAACAACGGCCCCAATTTTGTCTATTCTGATATAAGAAGGAAGATATAGTATCTATTGTGATGCATCTAAGATTGGATTGGGTTGTGTTCTAGTGCAAGAAGGAAAGGTGATCGCCTATGCTTCAAGACAATTAAAAAACTACGAGCAGAATTATTCTACGCACGATCTTGAATTAGCGGCGGTAGTTTTTGCCTTAAAGATTTGGAGACATTACCTTTACGGTCAGCAATGTGAGATATTCTCAGACTATAAAAGTTTGAAGTATTTGTTTACACAAAAGGATTTAAATATGAGGCAACGGCGATTGCTCGAATTCGTGAAGGATTATGATTTTGAAATTAAGTATCATCCTGGAAAAGCAAATGTTGTAGCCGATACTCTAAGTAGAAAGTTGAGGTCGGTGGAATCTGTATTTTTGGCAGTGTCAATGAAACTTCAAGAAGAGATGGATAGATTTGAGGTTTAAGTAGTGTCAGATTTGAGTTCTACTCTTATGGAATTAACAATCAGGTATGAAAGAGGACATAGTAAAACATGTGGAGTTGTGTTATGTATGTCAACAAGTCAAGGCTGAACATCAAAGACCAGCAGGGACATTGCAATGTTTACCAATTTTGGAGTGGAAATGGGAACATATCACAATGGATTTTTTTGTGGGATTACCAAAAACAATAAAAGACCATGATGCCATTTGGGTGATTACTGAAAGGTTTACAAAGTCTGGCCACTTCTTACCGGTAAAGATGTCTTTCACAATGGACAAGTACACAGAGTTATATGTTCAAGAGATAATAAGATTGAACGGAATTCCGGTTTCTATTATTTTAGATAGATACCCCAGATTTACATCAAAGTTTTGGAAAAGCTTGGAAAAGGCAATGGGGACAAGTTTGAATTTTAGTACAGCTTTTCATCCTCAAACCGATGGCCAAACCGAAATGAAAATTCAAATATTAGAAGACATGTTGAGAGCATGTGTTTTAGAATTCCAACTGACATGGAGTAAGTTATTACCATTAGTGGAATTCACGTATAATAATAGTTATCAAGCTACGATTGGTATGGCACCATATGAGGCATTGAACGGGAGGTAATGTAGGTCGCCTCTATATTGGAATGAAGTCAGTGAGGGTTAATTATATGGTCCCGAGATTTTGGAACAAGCTATAGAGCAAGTGATAGTAATTCGGGAAAGGATCAAAACGGCACAAAGTCGTCAAAAAAGTTATGCCGACTAACGAAGAAGGGAATTGGAGTTTGAGAAAGGTGATGAAGTTTTCCTTAAAGTTTCTCCATTAAGAGGAGTAAGACGGTTCGGTAAAAAGGGAAAGCTCTCTCCAAGGTTCATCAGACCTTTCAATATAGTGGAAAAGATAGGAAAGACGGCTTATAAGTTAGACTTGCCATCGACTATGGAAAGAGTGCATAATGTATTTCACATTTCAATGTTACGAAAGTTTATGCGCGATCCAAATCAAGTAGTTGAACCAAGTAGAATCAAAGTGGAACCAAATTTAACATATGAAGAGAAGCTGGTAAAGATTTTAGACTCTAGAATAAAAGAATTGAGAAATAACCAAGTTCCACTAGTCAAAGTATTGTGGAAAAACTACTCTATGGAAGAAACTACTTGGGAAAGACAACAAGATATGGAGAAGAAATATCCTGAGTTGTTTGAAAGGTAATTTTGAGGACAAAATTTCAAGTAAGGTGGGTGGATTGCAACACCCTTGCTTTATGTGTATGGTACAATGATCTTGTAATTTAGTTTTGATGGTACGGTAAATTAGAAGTTGTGATCAATGAAGGGAAAAAAAATTGTTACGTGTATGAAGGGTTTGAAGAAAAGTTAGAATAAATCAAACTCTCAATCATAAGATTAACCTAAGCTAATTAGTGTTTATTAGAATGGAGTCCTCCTACTTGAATGGACACCTCGTACTTGAATGGACACCTCATGCTTTCCTCCACCTCCACCTTAATTTTCTTTGTAAAAATAATATAAATCAAAATGTTATTATTAAAGTTAAATAAATATGATCGGTGAATTTGGAGAGCAGCTTAAGTGGGGTGGAATGAGGAGAAAATACCTCATGCTTTCTCCACCTCCTCATTAGCTTTTTATGAAGAGGGTTTCCAATCAGATGGTGAAAACCACTAAATTCATCTTCTTCTCTCAAGTTCTCTCTAGTTTTGTAGGAGAAAAGTGAAGATTTAAGGATAGTTGAACTATGTGAGGGTATTTTGTGCATAAAAGTTAGATTTAGTGCACTATTGAAGCAAGAAAAGAGGAAAACAGGGAAGCCACAAATTTGGAAACTTTGGTGCAAGTTTTTTTTTCTCTAAGGTATCAATTCTTACCTTATATTGATATCTAAGTGCTTGGGTTGGTTCAGAATGGTTGCTAGTGCATGAATTTTAAAGTTGTATCAAGATTTCCCAGTTTTGGATAAATCTGCACAGTTTTAGAATTTGAATTTTTACAAGGTTTTCGAGTGGTAATTTGATTTTACTCTCCTTAGATGACTTAGAGTAGATATCTTCACAAATATTATGACACTTGAATCATCACAATAGGACTTTTGTATCTCTAAGTGATCAACTTAAAGCTAAGGACTTAAAGTAAGTAACTCTTAATGTCTTTGGCCCAATTGGGACTACAATACAAGAGTAGGCTTTATTGATTATGATTTGAATTGATTAGAAGCTAGATTAAGTATGGATAATATTCTAGTTGGGGTGTATTGCACAATACACCGACCAAAACTCTTGGGATTGTTTGTGTGCTTGTTTGCAATTGTTTGATGATTGATATGTTAATTTCAATTTAATATTATCATGATAGGTTATATGAATGTTGTATGTCATGCATATGTACAATTGATCATCCATCATGTTTTATGAAAAGAACAAAAATGTTTTACATGCATGGTTTTCATGATGATTCAACTAGATATTGTGGAGGGAGTAGAGTAAGGCTGTCTCGAGGGAGGCCATACGGTGCCAATCCTCTATTCCATAAACTTCAATATTCAATATATAAAGCATGTTTGTATCAAGCTATGGGTGGGATGGAATGAGCTGTCTTACGGATCGGGCCATATGGTGCTCATGAACTGTCCTAAATTGACTAAATGATGTTCATTAGATTAAGAAATGCATATTCATGTAGGCATTAAGGAATGATGTATGGTTATTTACTGAGCCTTAAACTCATTAGATTAAGCTTTGTATTGTAGGTGATGAGATCAATGGTGAGGAGGTTTTTCCTTATCATTGATACAACGTCGTGGAGGATCTATAGCCGGTGCATATGCTTGGATCGTTAAGTGACGATCGGTGTGAGATGTCTTTTGATGTTTAGTGTTTTGAAATTTTTTTTTTTGAAATGTGTAATGTTTAAAAGAGATTGATAATACATATTTATCAAAGTTTGTAAATGATGTGCCTTCCATGGGGGTCGGCGCACCGTGATCAGAAGAATGGGTGCACGTAGGGTTCGGATTGGGGTTGCGTGTGGCAAACAAGAAAATGGTTCATGCGAATTGTACATTTGGGTTGCGAAAGCATAATTGATGGGAAATAATGGGGAATGGTCGAATAAAAAGGGAGATTGCCTTGTGAAATAATGGAATGACTCGGATGATTGAAGGATGGCCGAGAATCGGCTAGTGGAGGAAAGTGATAGCTCGAGGAATGGTTTTGGAATTCGGGAAGGTTAGTAATGGAGGATGAGGTTATAGAAGTCGAACACTTGAGAAATCAAAGGGTTTGCCTTGGTAGACCTCGTTAGTGTTCAGATGTGACTCACCGATCACACTCTCGAGGGTTGACACACTTGGCCGGATATGACTCACCGGAGAAGGAATGTCGAAAAGAGCTTCAACCAAAGGGAAGAAGGTGCAATGCACAATTCTATTAAAATTATCTCTACCTCTAAAGTGAGAGGTTGCTACACTTAAGTACTAAAAACGTAAAAAGATAAGAAAGACAATTTTGGACCTTAGATTACATGAACGCCTAAGATTAGCTTCGGGAAGATCTTCGGTTAACTTTAGGTTCGATCCATTAAGGATATGCACGGCTGGATTTTAATGAAGACCATGCTTGGCCGAGGGTGACCCGTTGTTGACCGAGAGGTTGCACCGGGTGGGATAAGCTCTGAACAATGAAAGATTGGCTTGAGCCAATTTGGATCAGGGGCTTCTAGAATGCACTCGGTGGTAAGCATTAAGTGGTACGTGGTCTGGTTCCTCGATTGACCGTCAATGGCTCGTGAGTGTTCACGGGCATATTCAAAAGGGCAATCCGGTGGTTGACCCTATTCGGATATCGAGGGATCCGTGCGGCTATTCTGCAATGTTGTTGCTAGAGGATATTCTGATGATCTTGGCTGCTTGAGTGCAGATTCTTTTGATGAAAATCCCTGGTGATTCGCCGGTAGTTCATGAATGGCTTATGGGTTAGCGCAGGATGTATCTGGTTGATTGTTCTCCGAACATCAAGGGATATGTCCGTGCCATTTTGAATGTGTAACTTCAGACATTCCTAGGTTGTCTGAAAGAAGATAATGGCACGAGTAATTCTGATGTAAAGCCTCGATTGCCCGTTGATGTCTTAAAGCTTGTCCCGCCGGTGTCTATATCTCGAACACCAATAATTCCTCGTGAGCTAACTCAAACCTTGTCCTTTTCTTGACCAAATAATCAGATTACCTAGAGATTTAAGTAAAGTGGCCGATGGGATTTGATCAAAGTCTCTTAGTTGACCGAAGGTGGGCCGTTGCTTGACCGTGGGTTGATCAAGGTTCGGCCGAGGCAGTCCTTTGTGGGCCTTTGCCTATGGGATCTGCGTTCCTCTTCTTTGGGCTGCTTTCTCTTTCTTCTCTAGGTTATTTGCTGATGAAAATAAATAAACCTAAATGTGACCGAAAATAGGCCCATGGGTGATCACTCGATCCATGAGAATTGGATCGGGCGTTCTCCCATGTCAGTCACTTATTCCATTGGGCCGAAGCCCTAGAGGACTTCAGCAAGGCCGATGATCAAGTCTTGGTTGGTCATCGGGTCGTGATCGTGGGGATGAGCATCGGGGGTGTCGTGGCCGGGAGCTTCAGGCGTGTTATGGCCAGGAGCCCCGGGTGATCGAGACTTTAGGTTGTCCCCGATCATGTTCGGAAGATGTTTACGAGACTATGTTTCCTACAAAATAAGCAACTAAGTTAGTAAAATCTCCTGTGCTCATCGGGGTTATGTCTCTGATCACACAGTAAATTAACCTTATGTTTTGAACGAATACAATGTTTGATTAAGAAATTTCATATGGTTAATTGGTGTTCTTATGGAATAGATTTAACTATCATTAAGTCTTCCGCTGTAGTTTTTATAAAATGTGTTAAAATTGTATTTTCTTATGCATAAAAAGCAAGTATGAAAATGGGATGTGACAATAGAAACCTGGACCTTGAACCCTAGAACCCTAGAACCATTGAATATGGAGCCTTAAACCCTTAAACCTTGAACGTTGTAATTTGGACCCTAGAACCCCTTGAACCCAAAATGCATGGACCCTTGAATAATGAGCCTCAAATCTTAACCATTGAACCATGAACGCTCAACTTTGGACCCTAGAACTAGTTGAACCCTCAACCTTAAATTTGAAACCTCAAACCCTTTAACCCTACAACGCTTAACTTGAACTAAGAACTCTGGAACACTGAACCATAAAATCCTGAACTCTAAACCTAGAACCCTGGAACCATGGACCTAGAATCTTAGAAGCCGGGAACCCTAAACCCTTGTCCTAAACCCTAGTCCTAAAACCTTGGAACCCTAATCCCTGGACCCTTAAACCTTAAACCCTAGATCGTGGAACCCTGAACCCCAGAACCCTATAACTCTCAACCATGAACCCTAGAACCTTTAATCTTGAACCATAGAACCATTAAACTATGAAGCCTAAACCCTAAACTCTGAAATCCTTGAACCCTAGAACCTTGAACCCTAGAACCATCAACCCCTGATCTTCGAACCATATAACACTTAAACAATAAACCCTAAACCCCAAACACTGAACCCTAAACCTTGAGCCCTAAACCCTTGAACCCTAAACCTTAAAACCTTGAATCCTAAAACTTGAACACTTCAACATGAAACCCTAAAACCATGTAACCTTGTAACCTTGGAACCTTAAACCCTAAAACCCTAAACCCTTAACTGTAAACCTTGAAACCCTGAACCCAAGAAACATTAACCCATAACCCTCAAACCCTAGAACCCTTAAACGTTGAACCCTAAATCTTGAATCCTAAACCTTGAACCCTAAACATAAACCCTCAACTCTAAAACCCCAGAACCTTAAACCATGAACCTTGAACCCTAAACTCTGAACCCTGAACCTTAAAAACCTGGAACCTTGAACCTTGAAAACAAGAAACCTTGTAACATTGGAAACCTTGTAACCCTTGAACCCTAAACCGTAAACATTAACATTGAACCTTAGAACCCTGAGCCTTAAAGCTTGGAAGAGTAACCATCAATCTTCAAACCCCCGAACCTTACACCTTGGACCGTGGAAACCTGAAACTTGAACCTTGAATAATGGAACCCTAAAACCCTGAACCCTATAACCATGAACCCTTGCACGTTGAATCCTTAATTGTGGAAAAATGAACCTTGGAAAACTAAACCTTGAACCTTGAACCTTGAACCTTGAACCTCAAGCCCTGAACCCTAAACCTTGAACCCTGAACCCTAGAAACTTGAACCCTTGAACCCTAGAACCCCATAACCCTTAAACCCTAAAACCTGAACCCTAAAACCCTAAACATAAACCCTCAACCCTAGAACCTTAAACCATGAACCTTGAACCCTAAACTCTAAACCCTGAACGTTGAAAACATAGAATCCTTCAACCCGAGAAACCACAACTTTGACCATTGAATCAATGAACCTTTAACCCTTAAACCTAAAACCCAAAAACCTTGGAACTTGAACATTGGAACCTCGAACCCTAGACCTTGGAACCATGGAACCGTAGAACCATGGAACCTTAGAACCCTTAAACCTATAACCCTGAACACTACAACTCTAAACCCAAAACCTTTAAACATTGAAACTCGGAACCCTAACTCTAAACCCTAAACCTTGAACCTTGGAACCCTTAAATCTCAAAACCATTAACAATGGAACCATGAACCCTAAACCTTGAACCCTAGAATTCTTGAATTCTAAACTCAGAAATTTGAACCCTAAAATAAAGAACTCAAACCTTGAAATCTCGAACCATGGAACCCTTAACCTTTAACCCCGAGCCATGTAGCTTCAACTCAAGAACCTTGAAACCTTAGACCCAAAACCATAGAATCCTTAACCTTGGAAACCTTGGACCTTGGATGCTAGAACCTTGGAACCCTAGACCCTTTACCTTAGACCCTGGACATTGAACCCTAAACCCTTTAATCCTAAGACCAGGATCCATAAACTTTAAACCCTAAACTCTAGAACCCTAGAACCCTGAACCTTGAACCTTGGAACCCTAAACCCTTGAACCATGTAACCATGTAACGTTTGAATGCTAGACTCTATGTAACGACCCGATTCCCAAGTCATCGCTCGCTGCTTTTCTGGTTCACTTGCTTACATTACTGACGACCTGAGAACAAGTCCGTTACTTGGTTCTTTCTTACTTACTTACATTGGTAGAAAACTTGTTACTTTAATTTCTAAAAACTATCTTTAGTTTATAAAATAGTTTACAAGGAAAACCGTAGAATAATAAAAACCATACATTTGAATTCAACCTTTAAGTAAAATACAAAAGCATTGAATAATTTAAAGCTGCAGCGGAAGAAAAATAGTTCAACTTAAAATACATTCATTTTCAAAAGCTTTGTACTTCATCACTCCCAAATAATATATACAATTTATTTACATCTTCAAAACATTCAAAACATTTTATATTATGACTTTTTGTGTGTCATGCGTCACTCCCCATCAGTCGTTACTCAATAAACTGTATCATTTGGACACTCCTCTGCTCTAACTTCTTGATCAGTCACTTGCACACTTTCCTCCATTACATTCCCTACATTGCAAAGCCTAAACTATGAGCCTAAAGCTCAGTAAATAGCATAACTATAAAAATGCAATGCATGAGTATGCTATGTTGTTTATAAAACAATGCACAATTTCATTCACGATTCGTAGGTTTCATATCTTCTTTATCTTTGGAAATATTACAGGATCTCAAGAACACATCCCTCCAGCTACTTCAACTTCTACTGGGCCCACTTACATTACTTCTTGGAGTGTTCAGGCCTGTAATAACCATTTACTTTACTGTTCTACTTTTCATGTTCTTAACTCAACGGAGACGAAACATAATTAGCATCCTATACCACCAATCATATCTCGTTTACCTCCAACTACGTTGTAAAACCATGCATGAAAATAGTTCATTGATATTTTGTAAAACTATGATGCATGACCATGTTACTATGAAACATTTATTCAATCACATCAAACATAACATGAAAATAAGTATATCATCAAACATGTCATGAAAACAAACATAGAACGCACATCAAACATACATCCTAATCTTTGTAATGCAGTCCCACTTAAAGGCCAAACAATCTAAATACTAACTTACCTTCGTAACTAGATTGATTTTATCCACTTGAGTCCCCTTTTTAATCCAATCGATGACCTAAACCTACAGATCATTTACGGATGAGAAATTGGGTAACATGACTTGTTTTATGGCATAAAGTCACAACTTACTATTCCAAATTTGAACAACTATAACTTCCTCTATATTGATCCATTCGTGATGCTACGGGGGTCAAATTATTCCATGATGAGTCTACTATAACTTCTTAGAAGACACCAAATTCACAAAACTAACGTAGCATAAAGTGTCGACCAATGTTGACATAATAGTGAGCATGCATCTCTGGAAATCAAGGACCAGTCGACCCAATCAATAAGGGGTCGACCCATGTTGACAAAACATAGAGCATGCTTTTTTAAATCGAGAACCAGTCGACCTAACCTATAAGGGGTCGACCGCAGCTCTCCCCAGTTTCTATACGTTGACCTACGACATCCATAACTTTTTATACATAGCTTCGAATTGAGTGATTCCAACGGCTATAGATCACTCTAAAAGTTTACTTTAACTCTTATAAAGAAAACAAACTCCAACTCGTATCACATATCTACCGAATCTCCAAAACCATAACTTTGAACATAATCAACTAATTTCACATTTCTTGGCATGAAATCATTCGTTTTTATCCACCAAATCCAAACAATACCATCATTTTATCATCACTAGACCTACGAGAACTTTAAAGGCTAGAAAAATACCTTGAATTTTAGTCTCCACAAAAGCCTTAGAGTTTTCCACTTCACCTCTCTTGAGATAACTCACTTTCTCACTCTTTTCCCTCACAAAGCCTCTTTTCTTTCTCAATCTCACTCTCCTTTGATCTAGAGCACAAGATCGGGAGAAAATGGAAGAGGGTTCGTGGCTGGGAGAAAAATATGACAGCCCATGCCTTTTATGCCCTCTATTAACCATAAACAATATTTCTTTCAAGTCCACCAATGAAAACTCTAAATGTTTTGGCTGACTTTTCAGCTTGGGTCGGTGAGAATGTGTCAACCGCTCGACCGTTGAGTCGACCGAAGGAATTCCCGAGAGTTATTTGTGTCGACCGTTTGATCCTGTGGTCGATCGAAAGTATTCCAAAGGGTTATATTGTGTCGACCCCTCCTTGATCTTGGGGTCGACCGAAAGTATTCCCAAACACTTAGAAGATTTTCTAACCTTTCCGAATAACATCATTACTTATACCCTCTTAAACCTTATTTTCTTCATCACCTTCAACCTACTAAATTGCTAACATCAACAATACTTTAATTCTTCAATATTTACCCAACATTCATAAAACAAATCTTAAACACTTTCATCTTAAAGTCACAAAATTCTAAAATAAAAATGAGGGTTGTTACACTCTGAATCCTGGAATCTTAAGCATTATACCCTATACCCCTAAACCCTAAACTTAAAACTCTGAACCCTTGACCGTTGAACCCTTGAAGCCTAAACCATTAATTCCTAGAACCCTAGAATTGTGAACCTTGAACCCAATCCTAACCCTATAACCATGAACCCACAAACCTTAAACCTTGGAGGTCAAAACCCTGAACCTTAAAACCATGTAACCTAGAACCTTAAACCTTGATATGGTTCAAGAATGGAATGGGGAACAAAATGGGTTTTACATGAGAGAAAAGCAAAGAAAAGGGCCAAAAATGGGTGTTACATGAGAGAAAAGCAAACCTTACACCATTTTCATCTTGTTTATTCTTAAATACCCATTTAGTTCCAATAATGGTGTGGTCCTTAGGTCTAGGAACCAACTCCCACACTTGACTTCTCTAAAATTGATTTAACTCTTTATGTATGGCCATAATCCAATTTTCATCAGCAATGGCCTCATCAAACTTGTTCGGCTCGATTTGAGAGATAAAGGCTACATTCCTACAAAAATTTCTAAGGGAGGCTCTAGTTTTGACTCCTAAGCTAGGATCACCTACAATATTTTCCTTATGATGACTTTGTGCATATTTACATTCCTTAGGGAGACTTCTCACAATGTCATCTTGTGGAACTAAATTGATAGTGCTAGAAGGATGATTAGTACATCTAAAGAAGCTTTATCATTATCCTTAAGAGATAGAGAGTCCATGGAATTTTCCAAACCATCATCTTCACCCATTATGCTAATTGGGTTAGGTGATTCATCAAATGTCACATGCATAGACTCTGTGAACACTAAGGTTCTTTTGTTAAAGACTCTATAGGCTTTGCTAGATGAGGAGTAGCCTAGAAAAATACCTAAGTCCGTTTTGGAGTCAAAATTTCCTAGGTTGTCCTTAGTGTTAAGAATAAAACATTTGCATCCGAAGGCTCTAAAGTATTTAACACTTGGTGTTTTTCCGGACCATAGCTCATAAGGTGTCTTTTCTAAGATTGAGCGAATAGATACTCTATTGAGAACATAGCATGCCGTAGCGACGGCCTCCACCCAAAAATACTTAGGAAGAGCATATTCGTTAAGCATAGTTCTTGCAAGCTCTTGCAAGGATCTATTTTTCCTTTCAACAACACCATTTTGTTCAGGAGTTCTAGGGGATAAGAAGTTATGATTCATTCCATATTTATCACAAAAGAGTTCAAATTTCTCATTTTCAAACTCTCCCCCGTGATCACTACGAGTAGCCACGATAGAAAGCTTCTTTTCATTTTGAATTTTCTTCCTAAAGGAGAAGAATATATCAACGGTTTCATCCTTTGATCTTATGAACAAAACCCAAGAAAATCTAGAATAATCATCAACGATGACATAGGCATAATACTTCCCACCTAGAGTAGCTACCTTGGAAGGACCGAAGAGATCCATATGAAGAAGTTGAAGAGGTTTGGTGGTTGATACAATTGACTTTGAAGCAAAAGAAGACTTTATTTGTTTCCCCATTTGACATGCTTCGCATACTTTATCCTTCTCAAAGGATATCTTTGGAAGGCCCCTAACAAGATTTTTCCTAGTTATCTTAGCTAAGGTATTCATACTTACGTGTCCTAGCCTCTTATGCCAAGACCAACTATAACAAGAACAGTTTGCGGAAAAACATTTTTCATCAACACATAAGACAACATTCAAGTCAATAGTATAAACATTTTCGTTTCTATATCCAATGAATAACGTTTTTCCATTTGATATATCATCAATTAAGCAAGTGTTAGACTCAAAGATAACTCTATATCCTTTGTCTCATAATTGACTGACACTTAGAAGGTTATGCTCTAAACCATCAACTAATAGAGCCTTTTCAATAATAGGAGAGGAAGATTTACCTATGTTTCCAATGCCAATAATCTTCCCTTTTTGATTCCCACCGAAGGAGACATTTCCTTTCTTCTGCTTGATTGATGCAAACTTTGAAGGATCACCCGTCATATGCCTCGAACATCCACTATCAAGGAACCAGAGATCTTTCGTGGATCCACCTTCCACCTATGCAACACATCATACCATCTTCTTAGGTACCCAAACCATTTTGGGTCCTAGAGAGTTAGCATTGGTTCCTTTGGGAACCCATTTTTCCAATACCTTAAACTTTGTGACTCTCGAATTTAGAGGGCAATTAAAAGATTGATGTCCTATTCTATTACACCTATTGCATGCACTTGGTTTTACAAATAGGTTCTTGTAGGACTTTTTCTTCTTATGTGATTCATAACCCAAACCAGCTTTGTCAAATGTTACTCTTTGACTACCTAGTAGCATGTTCAAGTTTTTACTACCATTTTTAAACTTGAGAACTATATTGTTTAGATCTGAGTTTTTCCTCTTTAGTTCATTTACTTCATGATGTAACTCCTCATGAGATATACTACGAACATTTTCATGATTTTTGAGTAATTTTACATGCTCCTTTTTCAATTCTGTGTATTTAGTTTTGAGCATGCTAAAATCATCAAGTAATGCATTAAAGTCGGATAGAAGATCATCCTCAAAATTAAGTTCTAAATCGCTAAGAGAGAGATGTACCTCATCTTCCTTAGCCATGAAGCACATGTTGGCGAATTCTTCAAGTTCGGAAGATGTGGAGTCGCTATCGAAATCTTCCCAAGAAGCTTTCATTGCTTTCTTCTTAAAGGTCTTGGGAGCTGTCTTGATCTTAGGACACTCAGACTTGTAGTGTCCCACTTTTCCACATTCAAAGCAAGTGATTTCCTTGTTTTTTCTCATTTGTTGCTTTGTCACTTCTTGAGGCACGGATTCCCTTCGTCCTTCTCTTTGGAAGGAATTTGTTGAATCTCCTTGTTATGAGGGCTATCTCTTCCTCTTCTTCCTCACTTTTTGTTTCTTCTTGTTTACTCGAGGAAGCTTTGAGAGCAATATCATTCTTCTTGTATATCTCTTTCTCTTTTAGTTCTTTCTTCTCATTGGGTTGCATAGTCAACTCATGGGTCATCAAGGATCCAGTGAGTTCTTCAAGTTTCAGCACTTTGAGGTCCTTGGCTTCCTGAATTACCGTCATCTTTGGTTGCCAAGCTGGAGGCAGAACACGAAGAAATTTTTGCAAGCGTTCCTCCTCTGTATATACCTTACCAAGAACCTTTAGGCTATTGATCAAGTTAGTAAAACGAGTGTACATACAACCAATAGACTCACCCCTATCCATGGTGAATAACTCATACTCATGGACTAGTAAATTGACTTTACTTTCTTTTACTTGATTGGTACCCTCGTGAGTAACTTCAAGTAATCTCCATATTTCTCTAGCATTTTCACAACCTTGAATTCTATTAAATTCATTACTATAGAGAGCACAATATAGCATGTTCATGGCTTTAGCGTTTAGACTAACATTTTTCAAATCTTGATCATTGTATTCAATTCTAGTCTTAGGCACCCTAACATCATTTTCTAATTTTGTAGGAATAAAGGGGCCATCTTCTATAATGTTCCAAATGCCAAAGTCCATTGCTTGAATAAATATTCTCATTCTAGTTTTCCAATAGACTTAATTATTTCCATCAAATAGGGGCGGTCTAGTTGTGGATTTACCTTCGATGTTAGTGCTATTCATATTAAAGGCCATATGATTAACACAATAATTATAGGTTAATCAATTCAATATTCCTGCTCTTATATCAATTGTAGGATCGAGATTAACCTAAGAGGGGGGGTGAATTAGATTAATAAAATTTTACTTCGATGATTAAACTTTAATCAAATTTGTGCGTATGGTTTACTCAATCTAAAACTCTAATGCGGAAAAGATAAGCAACTTAATAGAGTTGAGAGAATAGGTACCCTTCGTTAAGGGTATTTCATATACATTATTCAAATCAACTTCTCTTTAATGGTTAATCAATTATACAACATATTAATATTCATCATAAAAAACAATGGTTACTTTAATCATAGTTAAAGCTAACATGGGTGACAAGTGGTGGAGAATCGAAGTTTTGTACCTAATTTACCCCAAATGTTTTCCAAAAATAACTCAAAAACTTTGCATCTCTATTAGATACGATGGCTAGCATCATCAGATTTGTGACACATAATAAAATGTTCAATTTTAGAAAATCTATCCACCACAATAAAAATTGAATCATTACCTCTCTTACTTTGAAGCAAACCTACTACAAAATCCGTCAAAATATCTACCCATGGAGCGTTAGGGATGAGTAGCAACATGTACAAGAAATTGGGTTAGATTCTAGACTTTGTTTGTTTACATGTAACACATTTGCTACGAATCCTTTCAACATCCCTTTTTATACGTGACCAGTAAAAGTGCTCTTGGATGACACCTAAGTGTTCCCCAGAATTAGTTTTCTCACAAACCTTATATAGTTCTTAAAATATAAATAAGAACATACATGCGAGAAATGGCATCAACTATCACATTCTCCTTACCTTTGTTGTAATAGATGACATAGGGAAACAACTCTATAAATTACATCCATGTTTCATGTCGTTCGTTGAGCTTGTGTTTGTTTTTAAAAACTTGAGGGACTCGTGATCAGTGTGAATGATGAACTCTCGTGCCCATAGGTAATGTTGCCATGTTTCCTATGCTCTAACCAATGCGTAGAGTTCCTTGTCGTATGTGGGATAGTTATGCGTTGCTCCTTCCAACTTCTCACTAAAATATGAAATTGGATGCTGATCTTGCATTAGAACAGCTCCAATTCCCATACCTAAAGAATTGCAATTAACTTCAAATGGTTTCTCAAAATTAGGTAAAGCCAACAAAGCTGGATTTGTTAGTCTCTCCTTAATCGTTTGGAATGCCTCTTCTTGTGCTTTCGTCCACTTAAACACCACATTATTTTTTATCACCTCGGTGAGTGGGGCAACAATAGTGCTAAAATCATTAACAAAACAACGATAAAAACTAGCAAGTCCATGATAGCTACGGACTTGGTTGGCATTTGTTGGCGTCGGCCACTCTTGAATCGCCAAAAATTTCTCTTAATCATCAACCTGTACTCCTTGCTGACTAACAGCCAAACCCAAAAAAACCATGTGATCTGTGCAAAAACTGCACTTGTTCTTGTTAGCATATATCTTTTCTTTCCTGAACCATGAACTTCAAACCCTGAAACCCGTGAACCCTAGAACCTTAAACCATTAAACCTTAAACATTGGAACCCTTAACCCTAGAACCCTGGACCCATAGCATTGGAACCTTGAACCAAAGACCCTAGAACCCTAAACCATGGACCCTCCTTGGAACCCTGAAACCCTGGAGCCCTGGAACCCAAAACCATAAACCCTAAACACCAAACCGTGAAACCCAAAACCCTGAACGCTAAACTTTAGACCCTAAGGACCCTTGTACTCTGAACCCCAAACTATCTACCCTAGAACCCTTGAGCCCAATAACATTTAACCCTTAAACCTGTAACCTTTAACCCTAAACCCTGAAACCTCATAATCCTTAACCCTTTACCATGGAACCTCAACATTGAATTCCTTGAGCCCTGTAACCTATAGCCTAAACCTTGAACGTTTAATCAAGAATCCTGTAACCTTGGAACCTTAAACCCTTAACCCTGAACATTGGAACCATGAAGCACTGAAACCTATAAACCTGAGTCCTAGAACCCTTAGGTTTGAATCATGGACCCTTAAAACCCTTGAATTATGAACCTAGAACCTTGAACATTGAATCGTAAACGCTGGAGCCCTGAACCGTGGAGTCATAAACCCTCAACCCTAAACCATGGAACCATGGAATCCTGAACCTTGTATCCTCGGAACCTTTAACCCTGAACCATAAACCCTAAAACTTAAACCCTTAACCTTAGAACCATGAACTTTGGAACTCTAATCCTTGGAACCTTGAACCCTTAATCCTAGAACCCTGGAACCCTGTAACCCTAGAATCTTATACCCTAAACTATAAACCTTTGAACCCTCGAACTCTTGAAATCCTAACATTTGATCACGAACCCTGAACTTTGGGCCCTAAAACCTTGAAACCTAAACATTAAACCCAAAATCCCTTGCATTGTAAAACCTAGAATTCTAAACCCAAGAACCTTAAACACTTGGACCATGAACCTTATAACCCTCGACCTTAAACCATTGAATTCTTAACCCTTGAACATTAAATGCTGAACTTAGGACACTAAAACCCCTTCAACCTTGAACTCTGGAACCCTTGATTGATGAGCGTTGAAACCTTAAACCAAAAACCGTAAAACATTTAACGTTGAACTTTAAACTGTAGAACACCTCAAACACTAAACCCTTAACTTTGAACGTTGAAACCCTTGAACATTGAATGCTGAACTTTGGACCCTAGAACCCCTAGAACCCTGAAACCTAAACCCTGGACCTTAGAACCTTAATCTGTGAACCCTGAACATTGGAACCCTGAAACTTGGAACCTTGAACCCTGAAACTTGGAACCCTGAAACCTTATAACAATAAAACCCTGTAACCTTTTGAACCTTGAAACCTAGAACCTAAAACCCTAAACCTTGAACCTAGGAACTCTGAACCCTAAACTCTGAACCCTGAACCCTAAACCCTGAACCTTATACTCTAAATACTAAACCTTGAACCCTAAACCTCGAAACTTGTAACCTTGAACCTAGGAACCCTGAATCTTGAACCTTAAAACCCTGAACCTTGAACCACGAACCCTCAACCTTATACTCTAAACATTGAACCTTGAACCTTAAACCTTGAACCCCAAACCCTTGAACCCTTAACCCTTGAACTCTGAACACTTTAACCATGGGGGTCTTTGATGCCTACATTCATCTCCGTAATATCTCTATTGATTTGATGAAGACATCTACGATACAAGAGAATAAAGACGCCCTCGGCAATGGCTATGGGTTCATGTTACCGTGAGCCCAATGAGGTTGTGCGGTAGGTTGTTATATCTCCTAATGATATAAGTTATGTAAAGGATAATAAAGACATCCTCGACAATGGCTATGGGTCTAGGTTACCGTGAGCCTAATGGGGTTGTGCTGTAGGTTGTTATATCTCCTAATGATATACGTTATGTAAACCAGAAAGAGAAACCAAGTTTTGTGGATGGTCGTCATATGGGGGCGGATCCACACCACGAAAATGAAATGAACTGCATTGTTTTAAAACATATCATTCATTACATCATTCATGTTTTATTTGCACTACTTATTGAGCTTTAAGCTCATTAGTTAGACTTTGCAATGTAGGTGACAAAGCTCGGGATGAGGAATTTAGTCCTCATCACGTGCCATGACATGTGGATGAAGCTGTTTTGGAGCAGGCTATTTACGAAACCAAGCAACGACCCATGGGGGAAGGAAAATAAATGGTTTCAATGTATTTGATGTTTTATCGCAAAACTAATTAGATGCTTTATGATATTTTAAATGATGTTGATGAAGCCTTTTGTTAAAGTCTTGAACAATTATGTCAAGCATTTTAAATGAATGAAAATGGCTATTTTGCGTAAAGTTACCTTTAACCTATATTGATGAAATGGTGGTTTACATGAGTATGGGTTCATTAGCTCAGCGTTTAAAGTATTACGCTTCCGCTAACTTTTCAAGTCAAGTATTTCAAGTGTATTTACAAAAAGAAAATTTTTACCACTTTTTTAAAAAGGTTTAAAAAAAAATGGGATGTTACAATAGATCTCTTCAAGAGCTTGCTAGGACAATTCTCAATGAAAACTCTCTTCCCAAGCATTTTTGGGCGGAAGCCGTAGCTACGGCATGCTATACGATAAATCTAGTATCAATCCGTCCAATATTAGAAAAGACCCCCTATGAACTATGGTCGGG
Organism: Begonia fuchsioides; assembly: GCA_003255005.1. Taxonomy (NCBI): domain Eukaryota; kingdom Viridiplantae; phylum Streptophyta; class Magnoliopsida; order Cucurbitales; family Begoniaceae; genus Begonia; species Begonia fuchsioides. The sequence goes on along the minus strand of QAOC01038431.1, from coordinate 140,696 downwards.
TAAAACTCCAAGTGTTAAGTATTTTAGGCCATTTGGATGCAAATGTTATATTTTAAACACCAAGGACAACCTAGGAAAATTTGATTCAAAGACGGATTTTGGAATCTTCCTTGGATACTCTTTGTCTAGCAAGGCTTATAGAGTATTCAACAAGAGGACCGTAGTTGTTGAGGAATCTATGCACGTTACCTTTCATGAGTCCTCTCCACCTTTAGAGCACTTAGAATCTAGTGATGATTTGGAAAGAGAGATCGATTCTTTGAGTTTAGATGAAAATGGAAAAGTTCCTTAGATGTCATCCCTTCGGAAAGTCCTCCAAGCTCCCTAGGATTAGAGCTAAGTAACATTGTCAATGATGGCTTACCTAAAGAATGGAGATATTCCAAAAACCATCCCTTAGAGGACATTGTAGGTAATCCTAGTTTGGGCGTCAAAACTAGAGCCTCCCTTAGGAACTTGTGTGCTAACGTATCCTTTATTTCTCAAGTGGAGCCTAAGAAATTTTATGAGGCCATATTGGATGAGAATTGGATAATGGCCATGCAAGAGGAACTAAATCAATTTGAGAGAAACCAAGTATGGGAGTTAGTTCCTAGACCTAATGATCCCACCATCATTGGAACTAAATGGGTATTCAAGAATAAACTAGATTAACATGGTGTTGTCATTAGAAACAAGGAAAGATTGGTTGCAAAAGGATACAATCAAGAAGAGGGGATAGATTTTGAAGAAACCTTTGCACCAGTAGCACGAATTAAAACAATTCGCATGCTACTTGCCTATGCGTGCCAGAAAAATTTCACTCTATTTCAAATGGACGTTAATAGTGCCTTCCTAAATGGTTATATAATGGAAGAAGTATATGTGGAGCAACTTATTGGCTTTGAAGCCTTTGACAATGTAGACCACGTTTATAAGCTTCATAAAGCTTTTTATGGTCTCAAACAAGCTCCTCGTGCTTGGTATGATAGGTTGAAGAACTTTCTTTTAGAGAGAGAGTTCAAAATGGAGAGAGAGTTCAAAATGGGAAAAATTGATTCAACCCTCTTCACTAAACACGATGGTAATGATTTGCTCCTTGTCCAAATTTATGTGGACGATATCATTTTTGGACCCTCGAACAAAAAGCTTTGCGATAGCTTTGCTTCTCTCATGCAAGATGAATTTGAGATGAGCATGATGGGAGAGCTTAAATTCTTTTTAGGACTCTAAATTAGACTATCCTTAGACAGAACATTCATTTTTCAAGAAAAATATGTCAAAGAATTGCTTAAGAGATTCAGATTGGACTCTTGCAAATCCTCTAGAACTCCCATGAGTACCACAACTAAATTGGACAAAGATGAAAATGGTCAAGTTGTGGACATTAAGAAATATCATGGTATGATTGGATCTCTTCTATATCTAACCGCTAGTTGACCCGATATTCTTTTTAGTGTATGTCTTTGTGCAAGATTTCAAGCGGCACCTAAAGAATCCCACTTAAAAGCTGTCAAAAGAATTTTCAAATACTTAAGTGGAACAGAAAATTTAGGATCATGGTATCCCAAGGAAACCTCGCTTAACTTAATTGGATATACAGATTTGGATTATGATGGGAGCCTTGTGGATAGAAAGAGCACTAGTGGCTCTTGTCAATTTCTAGGAGAATCATTAGTTTCATGGTTTTCTAAGAAACAAAACTCAGTAGCACTTTCAACAGCCGAAGGCGAGTATATCGCAGCTGGAAGTTGTTGTGCACAAATGCTTTGGATGAAGCATACCTTAGAAGAGTACAATCTCTCATTCTCCTAAGATTCCTATCATGTGTGACAACACTAGTGCTATAAATATCAGTAAAAATCTTATACTCCATTCTAGAACTAAGCATATATCAAAGATCACGTCCAAAAAGGGGATATTATCTTGGAATTTGTCAAGTCAAGTGATCAATTAGCTGATATATTTGCTAAACCCTTGGATGAAAAGACCTTTAATGGAATTTGAATTCGATTGGGAGTAATTAGCTTGATGATGTTTAGTAACATCATTCTATACCTGCTGTTTCCTGTTACAGAGGTCGACACAAAAGAAGAGTGTGTCGACCGAACTTTGATTATGTCGTAAAAAGGGTCGACATAAAAATTGGATATGTTGACCGGTTCTTCGTTTCAACCATCAATTGGTCGACCGGGTTCGTAGTTGTTTTTTTTTAAAACCCTATCACGCTATTGTCAATCGTCAAAATCTTTCCGCACTCTCTCTGTTTCAGCAATTTTTCGGTCGCTCCAGCCTCTGATTCCCTCTCCTCAAATGGGTTCCACCTCAAAAATTCTAGTCAGAAGAAAGAGGGCAGCCATTAAATCGAAGGATATTGCAGCCTCCTTCTCTGCTCCGCCCACAGAAATTCAACCCTCTGAGCTACATAAATTCTTATTCCAAAAGCGATAAGTTTTATTCATCTTTCAGAACAAACCTCTCATTTTAAGTAGGATATATGAGCATAACTCTATTCTTGGAATAGATATCCAAGAAGGATGTGAGTTTCTAGGAATTTCCGATCTTTTATCCTTATATGGCCCCTATTCAGAGAAGGCTGTGAGACTATTCTATGCAAATCTAGATTACACCCAAAAACCATTTATCCTTAAGAGCTACGTATTTGGAAAGAAAATACAATTCACGAGTTATCAACTGAATATAATACTGAATTGTACATCTGATGGAAAAACTGTTTCATATTATGAGCAGCACTTCGAGCCTACAATCATGAAGGATGAAGAGCACTAGCCTTTTCTTAGAAAATCGGGAAGGATCCCAATTCAGTGCCTTATCGACCTAAGGCCAGTGATCTCAATATTGTGGCTCGCTTAGTCCATCACTTTCTCACATATAATCTTTTACCTAAGGATGGCCACAGAGACTACATCAGCAACATGGAGCTGTATGTACTTTTCATGTTCTTTAGAAGACGTCGCTTAGACATAGGATACATCATCATGCGACAGATGATTGATGTCTTGGATAAGGAATCCAAGTCCTTGCCCTTAAACCTCCTAATAATGGAAATTCTTTGACAAAACGGGGTTGAGATTCCTTCTACTGAGCCAATCACTCGAGTTAGAAAATTTGAAAAGTATAGTCCTTCGACTCTTACTCGAATGGGCTTAGCTCAAGAAGAGGATTGAATCTTGCAATACAAAGTGGCCATTGCTGATCCTCCTGCCCGACAGACCAGTGATGATGTTGATATTCAACCCGAGCATAGATCCTCTTCCCGTTGACAACGCATTATCACTTTGATGGAAGAACATTTTGATTTGCTCACAGGACAGATTTCAAACCTAGCATCCACAGTAGATTCTCTTGTCCACCATAATGATACTCTTCAAAGGACAGTAGATTCCCTTTCCGCATCCAATTCTGCATTTCATCATAAGGTTGATTTTCTTCATGACAACCTTGAGAGGTGGTATTATAAATGGTGTGAATCTACCTTGAGGCCTAGTATGTCTGGACCTCCTAATCATACTCAAGATCCCTCGACAATTCCTTTGTTGTTTCCCTCCCCTGTTCGATCTCCAGCTCACTCCTCAGTTGATCCAATGGAGGTGGAAGTTACTACTCCTGCCGTTGTTACAATACAATCCTCGTCTCCTGGCACAGTTGTGCTACCTACTCCATCGAAAATTGGACCTCCATCTGCTGGAGGCACCATTGTTCTAGATTCTCCTATCTCCTCTCCATCTGTAGGGTGGTATAGAAATTTTTTTTTTGTCTTAGGAGAACTCTTAACTTCTTGCGTATCTTCTCATTTGTATCAACAATGCTACTTTTTCTCGTATTGAATATTCTCTATATTAATGTTGATGTTTACTCTTTTTGATAATGTCAATGGGGGAGAAAATGCATAAGTTATATTATGCTATCACAATACATAAGTTATGATAATTTGTGATAATCTGTCGTGCATAAGTTATTTTAGTCTGTCATGCATGAATGCCATTGTATGGGGGAGCATTGAATATCTTTTATACATGCTATGTCTATGGGGGAGCAATTTATCTTTCAAAAGTTTTTGTCATCATAAAAAATGGGGAGATTGTTGGCTTTAAAAGTGTTTTTAAAGCAATCAATTGTTTTTTATGATAACTATGTAAGATGAGCATGAAAGATAAAATAGATAAAATAAACTACTTTACAATTCTTAAATTAGACTTAACCATTCATGAGAAATACCTTCTTTGAAGGGTACAATTAAAGTCTAACAATTTGTTTAAGTGCTGCAGAAATTTCAAATATATATGTAGTTTGTGTCGACCCATGGTATCCTTGTGTCGACCTTAGAAAAACCAGAAGCTTAGCCTTTCACAAATGTGTCGAACCTTAGTGTTTTATGTCAACCCCTTAGCAAAACAGAGGACGGGTCTTTCCGTTTGTGTCGACCCACCTAAAAATCTTGTGTCGACCCAAAAAGGCAGTACAACGTGCAAATGTGTTGACCCATCCAAACTGTAGGTGTCGACCCTAGAAAAGACATTGTGTCGACCCTACCAAAATCTGTGTGTTGACCCTGCCTGCATTTTACATGTCAACTCTAACGAACCCATTTGTGTCGACCCCATTCTAATTGTGTCGACCCTAGCTTTTTCCGAAGACGAATCCTTTAGATTTATGTCGACCCCAACCAACATCTGTGTCGACCCAGACTTTCTAAGATAAGGATTCTTCAAGTTTATGTCGACCGCACAAAAGGTTGTGTCGACCCTAAAGATTCCAGAGAAGAATTTGTGTCGACCCCAACAGCGAATGTGTCGACCCAATTCAGCAGAACAACACTAACGGTCAGAAAAATTCTCAACGGCTATATTTTTCATGTGTCTACCGGCTGGAAAGATCAAGGTTTGGTTGACACCCGTAAGTCAATCGGAGTAAAGCTCAAGGTTTGAGCTGGAAAGATCTTCAAGGAGGTAGCTTGAAGCGCAGACATAGGCAAGGTTGGCCGAACCGCGTTACCAAACCGGTGTCACTTTCTTACTCTAAACTCTGAACCTAGGAACCCTAGACGCAAAACCTTAGAACCAAAGAAACCATGAACCCTAGACACTAGAACCTCAAACCCTTGACTTTGGAACTCTAGAACCTTGGAATCCTGAACCTTGGAACCTTGGAACCCTAATTCCAAGACCCTAAAACGTATACCCTAAACCCTCAAACCCTAAACCCTAAAACCCTTGAACCCTAAGCCCAGAATCGTTAAACCCTAAAACCATGGACCCTAGATTCTTGAACCTTAAACCTTGGAATCTGAACCTTCGAGGCCTAAACCCTAAACCTTAAGCCTTGAACACTTAAACCCATAACTCTAGACCTTGGAACCTTGGAACCCTTAAACCATGAAAACTGGACTTTGAACTCTGAATCTTAAACCCTTGAACCCTTAACCTTAAAGCCCTGAACCTTGAAACCTTGAACCTTGAACCCTGAAATCCTGAACCTTAGAACCATGAACCCTAGAACCCTAAGGATTGAAACCTGGAACCCTAGAACCCAGGAACCTTGATCCCTGGAATCATGAATTTTGAACCCTAAACAGTCAAACAATGGAACCTGAAAGCCTTGAACCTTGAAACCTTTACCTTCAACCCTGAACTTTGGACTCTAGAACCCTTTGAACCAAGAATATCGAGCCCTAAAACCCTTGAACCATAAATCCCTCAACCTTAAAACCTTGAACTTTAGAATATTGAACCTTGAACCCTAAACCCCAAACCATGAAATACTCAACGCTAAACTTTGGACCCTGGAACTCCTTGAGCTCTAAACACTAAACCCTTAACCTTGGAACCCTTGAGCACTATAACCTTTAACACTGAAACCTAAAACCTATAACCCTGAACCTTGGAACCCAGAACCCTTAACCCTTTAACATGAAACCTAGACCATAGAACCCTAAAACCTTATAACCTATAACCTAAATCTTAAACCCTAGACCTTGAACAATGAGCCTTGTAACCTTGAATCCTAAACCCTTGAACCCTGAACCATGAAACTTATAACACTGGAACCTTGAACCCTAAATCCTGGAACCCTTAACCCTAGAACCCTTGAGCCCCATAACCTTTTACCCTCAATATTGGAACCCCAAAACCCTTGACAATTTTCCCTAGGACTTGTACCTGAAATCCTAGAACGCTGTAACATATAATCTAGAACCTTGAACCCTAGAACCACGAACCACCTTGAACCCTAAATCTTAAACCTTGAACCATAGAACCTAAGAGCACTGGAAAATTGAACCATTAATCATAGAACCCTTAACCATGATACTAGAACACTTATCCTTGAACCGCAAACCCTGGAACTGTGAACCTTGGAACCTTAAACCTTAAACCTTGAACCACAAACCCTGGAACCTTGAACCTTGGAACCTGAAACCCTAAACCCTGAACCATGGAACCCTAGAACCTTAGAACCTTGAAGCCTGAAGATGGTATTTTAAAATTCAAAAACCGATGGTATACACATTCATCTACGTTCTCAAAACATTCTGGAACTACAAAATGTATCGAGATTTGAAGTTACCCTTTTGGTGGCCAAATATTAAAGAGGACATTGCAAATTATGTTAAATTATGTCTAATTTGCCAACAAGTAAAGGCAGAACACCAACGTCTAGCAGGAACTCTCAAAACCTTGCCTATCCTAGAATGGAAGTGGGAACATATTTCAATGGATTTTTTTTGGATTACCAAAAACTACAAAAGGACATGATGGCATATGGGTAATCATATATCGCCTAACAAAATCTGCCCATTTTCTACTAGTAAAGATGACGTTCTCACTACATCAATATGCTGAACTCTACATACAAGAGATAGTGAAATTGCATGGAGTACCGGTATCTATTGTGTCATATCAAAATTCAAGATTTATATCAAAGTTTTGGAGAGTTTACACGAAGGAATGGGCACAAAGTTGAATTTTAGTACCGCATTCCATCCTCAAACTGATGGGCAAACAGAGAGGACAATCCAAAATTGGAAGATATGTTAAGATCATGTGTACTTTAGTTTAATACTACATGGAGCAAGATGCTGCCATTAGTAGAATTCTCTTACAACAACAGTTATCAAGCTACTATTGATATGGCACCCTATGAAGCTCTATATGGTCAGAAGTGTCGATCTCCCTTGTGTTGGGATGAAGTGGGAGAAGTCAAGATACTAGGCCCTGAAATCATTCAACAAACACTAGAAATACCCAAGATACTAGGCTCTGAAGATAATCAGAGACAAAATAAAGATAGCCCAGAGCTGACAAAAGAGTTATGCCGATCAACAAAGATTTGGAAGAAAGGGCAAGCTTAGCCCAAGATTTACTGGCCCTTTTCTTATTAAGAAGAAAGTTGGAGGAAGGGCATATGAACTAAATCTACCTTTATCAATGGTCGGAGTGCATAATGTGTTTCATGTATCTATGTTAAGGAAGTGCTTAAGAGACCCATCTCAAGTGGTGCAACAAGAAGATATCAAAATTTGACCAACATTGGAGTATACAGAGCCAAGTTTGCATTCTCAATTACTTGACCAAGGAACTTTGAAGAAACAACTTGTGAAAAAGAAGATGATATGAGAAGTAAATACCCTCATCTATTTGATGTTTGAAATTTTGAGGACAAAATTTTTGTAAGGAGGGTAGAATGTATTACCAGTGTACAAACTAAGTATTTTTACGCTATCAAATGGTTCAACTAGAAATATTTTTGAAGTGATACATACTGAATTAGAAGTAAGAAAAGAAGGTGAATTGGAGTATGACACATGTCACTATAGGATTAATATCAAATCATGGTTAAGACATAATTAGTGAAAATATGGGATCATTAGGGTTTACTAATCATGATTAATTAAGTTAACCTAGAGGATTAGCTTAGAACTAATGTGAATTAATTAGTTAAGCTAAGCATGATTGAAATAATGATAATGGAGGTATTTTAGAAATTAATAGAGCATGTTATGGTAAAATGGTAAAAGTAAATGGATAAATTTGGCAAAATAGTAATTTCACCCCATGAACCATCTAGAAATATTGGAAGATGCCTGAATTTCACCCCATGAACCATCTAGAAATATTGGAAGATGGTTGATGATCAGCCATTTTCGTGCTGCAGAGAGAGAAGGGGTGAAAGAGAGGGAGAATTTGAAAGAAAAGAGTTCAGAGAGAGAAAGTGAAAGTTGAAAGGGAAGAAGCTAAAATTGGCCTCTAATCCTTTGAGGAGAAGTGTTCCTCTCATCAAGAGGAATCTATTGAGCTAAAAATCAAGAGGTATGACCTTAATTTACGTGGTTTAGAGTTATTAGGATCATTCACATGATTACATTAAGGATAAGTAAGAATTATGAGATTATCAATGACTTTGTAAGTTGGTTATGAGTGATACACAAAAATTAAATGTTTTGATATATGGTTCTGTTTATTGGTTAACCATGTTGGAATATCATATTTATGTTTATGAATGATGGAAATTAGGAATTGGTAGAGGTTGTACAGATTTTATCAAAGTTACCACAAAAGTGTCAATTCTGTACAACTGATGATTTTGTATCTTAAAAAAATGATAGACTAATCCCATTCCCTAGATGTTATAGCACGTCAAAGTACACACTTTGAGTGACCTATAGGCTTTAGAATCATAGCATTTCATGGTGTACATAAAACGTTATGATATTTCAAAGTTATCACAAACAGGACATTGATTCCAAAAATTGTGGATGATATTAGGTTATTGAAGTGAAGGCGATTCACAAAAGTACTTACTACTAGAAAGACTAGCTAATGATAGACAAGGTAAGTAGTATTGTGTGTGTTTTTTCCCTTAATTTGGGCGACATCATAGAACAATAGGACTTTGCTGTTGTTTTATGCTTTACATGTTAAGATGAGATGCACGTATAAAATGATTTACAAAAACATGATTTGGTTTATGTTATGATGGATTGTTATGTTTAATGTTATGAATATTACTTAATTGCTTGACACGTTCATACCATGAACATCTCATGCATCATGTTTTCTGGAAAGTTACGAACTATTTACATGCATGAGATTTCATATGAAATATAATATGAAATGGTGGTTTTGGACGAAATACAAAGAAAGAAAAAGATAAAATAAAGAAAGAGAAAGTTACGTAAATATCATTGGGAAGGGGTTTGAGTTGGTTGTCCCCTTAGGTGGACTCAAGTTTGTGGTCTATAAGCCCTTGGAATCGAGTTGGCTGTTCCCTTAGGTGGACTCAAGTTTGTGGTCTCTCGTTCCTTGCCAGGAAGCCCCAATAATAAGGAATGATAGAAGTTAAAGGAATGAAAGACCCAGAATAACTTGTAAATAGTTTAAGAAACCTAACATGTTGTAAATATATTTTAAGTAACTTTAGTTTTCATGTATGCATTAAACAATTTTTACAAGAAAATATTTTATGTTATAAGTAAAAAAACGAAGAACTTTTTTTGAGCTAGGAAAGACGTTACAAGGGTTCATGGTTCAGGGTTCAGGGTTTTGGGTTCATGGTTTCAGGTCAAGGGTTTACAATTTAGGGTTTAGGGTCGAAGGTTAAGGTGCAAGGTTTGGAATTCTAGGTCCATGGTTCTAGGGTTCAAGGTTCATGATTTAAGGGTTTAGAGTTCAAGGGACAAGGGTTCAAGGTTCATGGTTTTAGGGTTTTAGGGTCAAAGGTTTAGGGTTCCAGTGTTTAAAGGTTTTGATGTGATATGGGAAAGGTGGTTGGGTCTGTTAAAGAGAAATGGGGAAAGAAACGAGGGGAAAAGTGGGAAAGATTTGTTTGGGTGAAGGAAACATAGGGTTAAATGTCTCTGGCCAGATCTCTGGCGGAATATAGAGCTACAAGCTGAAATTTGGAGGAAATGTAGATGGAGGTGAGTGGGTTTGTGGGTCAAAATTTCTAAGAAAATTGACAAGAGGATTGGAAGATATGAAGAAAATGGCTAGAGTGCTCAAAAGAGCTCTCGGGAAAGGAGGAAATCGGAAAGTTGGAAAATGGGGAATGATCCCGAACGGAGGAGGAGCTTTGGAGTTCACACCCTTACCTTGGATTCCACTAAAACGTGGTTGAAGGAGTGTGGTATGGCCTAGCTAACCCAAGCTTCAATAGCAGCCAAAACTGGAGTTGAGCTCTCGGTGGTTTCCGGATGTAACTCACCGGAAAACCAGAGTCTTGGAGGAGGAGGAACCACCAAGGAAAATGAGATGCAAATGCAATCTTTAACTTTCAAACTTTACTTCCTACAACTGAGCTCAAAGTGAGCTTAAAGTCATCCCTAGTTTTGGGAGGGAGGACTCCCGAAATGATTCAAAATCTGCTTTACCCAAAATGGCAAAACAAAGTAGAAAAACATCTAGTGGTCCTCCTAGGAGTTACACGAAAAGGAGGAACCAAGGCTGACCATGGTCCCCCCCACCCCTTCAGCACCCCCACCTGAAACACAAAAAGGGCCTTCACGTGGCTAACCCTTCACCAAAATAAAACCCTAATACTAACAAAAACATGCCATCTAAAACTACTCTGCAATTGTTCAATTCGACAAAACAAAAAAACTAAATGAAATCATAAAAATTGGCCTTCATCCCTCCATGTGGACTTGGGCTGATGAAGAACTTGAGTGAAATGGTCTTGGACCTCCCTCCTCCAAGTCTTGCATGGGCCATGCAAAGGTCGGATCCTCGGTTAAGTTGATGTTGTCTCGAGCAGCCTCAATCTCCCTTTCTCCACTTTGCTCCGTGTGAATTGAAGAGAATTCCCAAGTGAGAAGATGTTTGGACTGTCTTTGATCTTCCAAAGTTGGCTCTCCTGTTAAGGTTCCTTGCATAAATAGCCCTACAAAATGAGTAAACATGTTAGCAAACTGCTTGGCTCGGGCTCCGGTTATAGGCCCTCAGGATGTATTCTCGGTATTGGTCTCCAATGGCACATCAGGTTTTAGGGTATAGGGTTAAGGTTTCAGTAGTCAGGTTGAAAGGTGACGGTTCCACGGTCGCGAGTCAAGGGTTTTGGGTTGAGATTTTAAGTGTTCAATGGTCATGGGGTTTATGGTCAAGAGTTTAGGTTCTTCCAGGGTCCAAGGTCCAAGGTTTATGGTGCATGTTTCTAGGGTTCAAGGGTCAAGTGTTCATAGTTATGAGTTTTGGGTTTCAAGGTTTAGGGTTTAGGGTTCCAAATTTCTAAAGTTCCAAAGTTCAAGGGTTCAAGGATCCAAGGTTCAAAGTTCAAAGGTTCAGGTTCATAGTTCTTAGGTTCAGGGTTCTACAGTTTAAGGGTTTTAAGTTTCAAAGTTTAGAATTTAGGGTTCTATGGTGTAAGGTTCTAGAGTTACATGATTTAAAGGTTTCATTTTTGAGGGTTCAGGTTCAAGGTTTGTGGTTCAAGGTTTTCCAACTTCAAGGTTTAATGGTCCAAGGTTTAAGGGTTCAGGATTTTAGAGATTAAGGTTCTAGGGTTCTAGGGTTAAGGTTCAGAGATTAGAGTTCATGATTCCAAGGTACAAAGTTTCACGATTTAGGGTTCAAAGGTTTAGGGTTCAAGGTTTGAGGATTCAGGGTTCCAAGGTACTAAGTTTTTGGCTTCAGGGTTCTAGGGTTCATAATTCAAGGCTCAGGGTTCCATGGTTTAAGGTTTAGGCGTCCAAGGTTTAGGATTTTATGGTTCAGGGTTCAAGGTGATAGGTTCAGGGTTTTAAGGTTTAGAGTTCTAAGGTTTCACGGTTTAGGGTTAATTGTTTCAGGGTTCGAGGGATTTAGGGTTCATGATTCAGAGTTGCAGTGTTCCAAGGTTCAATGCTTTAGGGTTCATGGTATAGCATTTCAAGGTTTAGGGCTATGGTTCTAAGGTTCAGGGCTCCAAGGGTTCCAAGGTTTATGGTTCAGGGTTCAAAGGTTTTCGGTTTTTAGGGTTCCAGGGATCAAGGTTTAGGGTTTCTGGTTCATGGTTTAAAGGTTCAAGGCTCTAGGGTTCAGAGTTCCAAGGTTTAGGGTTTAATGTTCTAGGATCTAGGTTTCAAAGGTTACAGGGTTTCATGGTTTCATTGTTCTTTGGTTCAAGATTCAGGGTTCATGGTTAAGAGTTTCATGCTTCTAGGTTTCTAGGTTCAGAGTTTAGGATTCCAAGGTTCAGGTTTTGCGGGTTCAAGGTTATGGGTTCTATGTTATGGTTTAGGGTTCAAGGTTCAGTGTTCCTGGTCCATGGTTAAGGGTTCCATGGTTCAGAGTTTAAGATTCTAGTGTTAAAGGTTCGCAGTTTAGGGTTTATGATTGTAAGGTTTCTGATTTAAGGTTCTAGTGCATTAGGGTGCAGGGTTTAGGCTTTGTTTAGGTTTCAGGGTCTATGTATCAGTGTTTAAAGTTCATGGTTCTAGGGTTCATTGTTCATGGTTTTAGAGTTTAGGGGTCATGGATGATGGGTTTTAGGGTTTAAGGTTCCAAGGGTCAGGGTTCATGATTCAAGGTTCATGGTTCAGGGTTCAATGGTTCTAGGGTTCAAGGTTTAGGGTTTAGGGTTTATAGGTTAATGGTTCAAGCATTCTGGGTTATAAAGTTAGATTTTAAGGTTTAGTGTTGCAAGGTCCAGAGTGAAGGGTTCTAGGGTTTGGGATTCAAGGTTCCAAGGTTTCGAGGTTCAAGGTTTTGGGTTTTGGGTTCAAGGTTCCAAGGTTCAACGTTTCAAGGTTACAAGGTTCAAAGGTTCTAGGGTTCAAGGTTCAGGGTTCATAGTCTTAAGGTTCAGGGTTTAGGGACACAGACCCAATGTATGAGGGTTCTAGGGTTTAGGGTTTAGGGTTCAGGGTATAAAGTTTAAGTTCTAAGGTTAACGCTTAAGGGTTAAAGGTTCAAGGGTTCCAGGGACAAGAGTTAGAGGTTTGGAGTTAAAAGGTTCAAGGTTTAGGGTTTTGAAATCTAAGGTTTAAGGTTCCATGGTTCCAAGGTTCAAAAGTTCTACAGTTTAAGGGTTCATTGTTTCGGGTTCTAGGGTTCAGGGTTTGGGGTTACAAGTTTTGTTTATTCCAAGGTTCTATGGTTCCAAGGTTTTAGGGTTTAGTGTTTCAAGGTTCAGGGTTTCAAGGTTTAGGGTCGGGGTTCTAGAGTTCAAGGGTTCAAAGGTTAGGGGTTCAATGGTTGCAGGGTTCAAGGTTCATGGTTTTAGGGTTAGATTCTAGGGTTCTCGGGTTCAAGATTTAGTGTTCAAGATTCAGAGATCCGAGGTTCAGGGTTCTAGGGCTTGAGGTTCAAGGTTCTAGGCTTAAGGGCTCCATGGTTCATGGTTTAAATTCCAGGATTCAAGGGTTTAAGGTTCCAAGGTACCTAGGAGAAGGGTTAAAGGTTTCACGTTCCCAGGGTTCTAGGATCCAAGGTTAAAGGTTCTAGGATTCAGGGTTCCAAGGTTCAGGCTTTAGGGTTCCAGGATTAAGGCTTTAGGGTTCTAGGATGAAGGATTCAAGGTTCCAGGGTTTGATGGATTAGGGATCGATGGATTAGGGTTCCAGGGTTCCAGGCTTAGGTTTAGGCTTTTAAGTTTAAGGGTTTAAGGGTTTAGAGTTCCAGCGTTTAGGGTTCCTGAGTTTAGTGTTCCATGATTCCAAGTTCAAGGTTCAAGGGATTCATGGTTCCACTGTTCAAGATCTAGGGTTTAGAGTTCAAGAGTTCAAGGGTTTAGGCTTCAGCGTTCCAGGGTTTAAGGGTAACATGATTCAAGGTTAAATGTTTTAGGGTTCAATTGTTTTAGAGTTTGAATTTTAAGGTTTAGCTTTTAAAGGGTTATAATGTCAAAAGCTCAAGGTTAAGGGTTCATGGTTAACGGTTTCATGGTTAAATAATCAAGGGTTTCAGGGTTCAAGATATTATGAGTTACCATTCTAAAGTTCAGGGTTTGAGGTTTTTTTTGTTCAGAGTTCAGGGCTTGAAGTTTAGGGTTGATGGTTCTAGAATTAAGGTTTGAGGCATACTATTCCAAGGTTTATGGTTCAATGGTTTAGTTTTTAGGGTTCTAGGGTTTCAAGGTTCAGGGATCTAGGATTGCAAGGTTTTAGTGTTCAGGGTTTCAGGGTTCAAATGTTCAATGTTCAAGTTTCTAGGGTTCTAGGGTTCAGGGTGCACGTTTTATGGATCTTGGTTTCAAGGTTCAAGTTTCTAGGATTTTAAGGTTTAAAGTTTAGAGTTTATTGTTTAGGGTTCTAGAGTTAATGGTTATGAGGTTTAGTGTTTATTCACGATTTAGGGTTAAATGTAAAAGGTTCAAGGTTTAGGGTTCATTGTTCTAGGGTTTCAGGGTTCAGGGTTCAGTGTTCAAGGTTTAGGTTTCAAGAGTTCAAGGGTTAAAAGGTTCAGGGTGTGTTCTAGGGTTCAAGGTTTAGGCTTCCAAGTTTTACATTTCAGGGTTCAAGGTTAAAGGTTATAAAGTTCAAGGTTTCAACTCAGGTTTTATAGGTTCAAGGTTTTATTGTTATAGGGTTCTAGATTTCAGGGTTGTGGGTTTCAGGGTTAATGGTTATATAGGTCAAGGTTTCGAGGATTTAAGGTTCAAGGTTCAATGGTTCTAGGGTTTCAAGGTTCTTGGGTTCAAGGTTCAGGGATCATGGTTCATTGTTCCAAGGTCCAAGGTTCCAGGATTTAGAGTTCTCAGGTCCAAAGTTTTAAGGTTAAAGGTTCCAAGGTTTTAGGGACTAGGATTAAGGGTTCAGGGTTGGAGGTTCTAGGGTACTAAGGTTATGGCTTAAGGGTTTATCAAGATTTAAGCCTCTAGTGGTCCATGGTTTAGGGTTTAGGCATCCAAGATTTGAGGTTCCAGAATTCAGGGTAAAGGTTAAGGTTTCTAAGGTTCAAGGGTTTTTCAATTTAAGTTACAAGGTTCATGGTTCAAAGGGTTATAAGGTCTAAATTTTAGGGTTTAGTGTTCATGGGTTTAGAGTTCAAGGGGGGTTAAGATTCAAAGGTTCCAAGGTTCCAGAGTTCTAGAGTTAAGGGGTCAGGATTCCAGGTTGGAAGGTTTTGAGAGTTTCATGGTTAAGGGTTCAGGGTTCATGGTTTTAGGGTTAAGGGTTCAGGGTTCCAAAGTTCAAGGTTTAAGGTTTAGGGTTCAGGGTTATAGGGTTCATGGGTTTTAGCATTCAAAGTTCTGAGGATCAGGGTTGAAGATCTAAGGTTTTAGGGTTTCAAGTTTCAAGGTGCAAGGTTTATGTTTCCAAGGTTCATGGTCTTAGTGTTTTATAGTTCAAGATTCTAGGGTACTAAGTTCAACATTCAAGGTTACAGGGTTCAAGGGTTAAGGGTTTAGGATCCTTAGGGTTTAGGGTTCATTGTTTTTGGTTCAAGGTTTAGGGTTTAGGGTTTAGGGTTTAGGGTTTAGGGTCAAAGGTTATGGCCCAAGCTTCAGAATTCTAGGTCTAGGGTTCTAGGTTTCAAGATTCATGATTTAAGGGTTTAGAGTTCCCGGGTGAAGATCTATTTGATGCTCGATTCCCCGAAGTGGTGGCAATCCTTGGGGAAGTTTGTCCGGAAATATGTCTTTGTATTCCTCAATTAGTTCTCGGATCTCAACAGGAGTGTCTCCACTTTCTTCCAACCTTTCTCGGAACATCACAAGTACCATAGGACCTCCCTCTAGGATTGTTCTCGATAACTCTTTCTTGGTCATAAATAGATTGGTTTTGGCCGTCCCTTCCTTCCTTGTAACCGGCCTTTGTCCAATAGTTCTTGAACTTGTCTTTGTAGTTCTTATGCCTCCTCGGGGATTTAATCTATATGAAGCCGGATTTGGTAATACCACTCCCGGTTGAAGATCTATTTGATGCTCGATTCCCCGAAGTTGTGGCAATCCTTGGGGAAGTTCTTCCGGAAATATGTCTTTGTATTCCTCAATTAGTTCTCGGATCTCCACGGGAGTGTCTCCAATTTCTTCCAACCTTTCTCGGAACATCACAAGTACCATAGGACCTCCCTCTAGGATTGTTCTCAATAAATCTTTCTTGGTCATAAATAGATTGGTTTTGGCCGCCCCTTCCTTCCTTGTAACCTCATCTTTGGCTACTTGATCTTGTCCAAGGGGAGCTAATTTGATGGCCCAACTCTTATACTTAACTGAATATTGATTAGTGAATCCGTCATGGAGGGCCCTGGTGTGCCTTCGGTCGCGGGGATTGCGCTAAGGCTTACCGTGGATGCTCGGGATGCTCCCAGGGAGGAGGATTAGGGCGCGGATGGGGTAACTTGGAGGTTTTGGGAAAACGGAGAGTATTTCACTCGGTAAGTAGGGGGTTTACGGAAGTGGGGTGATGGGTAGGAGGGAATGGCTCGAGGGAATCGAAGAGTGGTTCGGGGGTGGTGAGTGATTGATGATTACCCGGAATGGTGCGAGGTGATGGAGGCTGTCGGGAATGGAGGTGAGGTGAGGGCGGTCTAAACACTCGAGTAACCGGGAGTGTTTGGATTGGTAGACCCTGGTCGTGGCTCGGATGTTACGCACCGAGTCTCGGCTAAGGGTTGACGTTTGTTGGCCGGATGTGACGCACCGGAGAACTAGGTCGATTGAGGGAGTTTGATAAGAAGGCTCTAAGCTCTTGTATTATCAAATTTTCACTGCCTACTAATCGAGGCTTACATCCTATTTGAAGACAAAATTAACTAAGGAAAGTAAATGGAAGAATGCTTGGCCGTAGGATAGCAATCCACGTGAAAGTGTTGGACGGCGATCCTTGATTGAGCTTGCTGGAAATGAGGCCTTTGAATTAATTCAAAAGATTGGATCGAGCGGGAATCGGATGCGCACGGCTGCTTTTTGGGAAGCCGGTTGAAGTTGGATTCGGCCGCTAGATNGGATGTCCTCGCTATTCGGTGACACCCATGTGGCACTTGGCCACTTATTGGCTAATGGTGGCCGAGGCCCTAGTTGGGCGCGGCATGGGCCGCGCCATCCTCCGTGAGCCATGAGAGTGAAACCAAAGGCTTCTCTTGATCATCCTTGGAGGGTGTTGCTAAATGTATGGTACCTACAAAATGAGCAACAATGTTAGCAAAAGCCTCGGTGGCCGAGGGGGTGGTCGTATGGGCCGTGTCATGTGCCGCGGTTGGATCAGATGGCACATCATCCTCCCGGGGTACTAGAGGATTTGTCCCCAAATCATCCTCGTTGGGGTCTTCTTCATTATCTAGGTATGGGGATAGATCCTTCACATTGACCGTGGCTAGGACATCGTGCTCGCCGGGTAGCTCGATCTTGTAAGCGTTCGGGTTGATTCTTTCAATCACCCAGAAAGGTCCTTCGGCTCTTGGGAGTAATTTGGCATGCTTTTGCTTGAAATGCCTTGTCTTGAGCCAAACGAGGTCTCCTTCTTCAAAAATCTTTTTTCTGCGCTTTCGGTTAGCTGTCTCGGCATACTTAGCATTTTTGCGCTCGATTCTTTTCTTGATCCGTTCGTGCAATTTCCGAATCGTCTCGGCCCTTTTAAGGCCATCTAGGTTAGCGTACTCCGGGGCTGGCAGGGGCACTAAATCCATCGGAGTGGTCGGGTTTAATCCGTAGGCCGCTTCAAATGGGCTCATGCCCGTGGTCGAGTGTTGGCATCGGTTGTATGCAAATTCGATGAGCAGTAATTTTATCTCCCAAGTGGTGAGCTTCTTTTCGATGACACTTCGCAGCAAGGAGCCAAGTGTCCGGTTGACTACCTCTGTTTGCCCATCGGTTTGGGGGTGGAATGCCGTGCTAAATAAGAGTTTGGTGCTTAGCCTTGACCATAATGTCCTCAAAAAAGTGCTGAGGAACTTGCCATCACGATCGGAAACAATGGATCGTGAAATGCCGTGATGCCGTGGAGTCGCACAATGTCTTTGAAAAATAGATCGGCTATGGCCGTGGCGTCGTGCACGGTATGGCATGGCACAAAGTGTGCCATCTTTGAAAACCGATCGACCACAACCATAATTGAGTCTCGGCGGTTGCTTGTCCTTGGAAGGCCGACTACGAAATCCATGCTAAGGGCTTGCCATGGATAATCGGGTACGGGTAGCGGCAAATATAAGCCTTGGTTCGTGGCACGGTTTTTGGCCTTCTTACAAACCGCGCATCTCTCTACATAGCGGTGTACGTCTCTAAACATTTTGGGCCAATGAAAATGCTCCTTTAGCGCTTCCCACGTTTTCTTTTCACCGAAATGGCCCGCAAGGCCGCCTCCATGAGCCTCGGTTATGAGAGACTCTCGGAGACTACCTCTCGGGATGCAAATTCGGCCGCCCTTCATAAGGTATCCCTCAGACACCTTGTAGCC
Source organism: Begonia fuchsioides (assembly GCA_003255005.1). Classification (NCBI taxonomy): domain Eukaryota; kingdom Viridiplantae; phylum Streptophyta; class Magnoliopsida; order Cucurbitales; family Begoniaceae; genus Begonia; species Begonia fuchsioides. Next base: position 122,389 of record QAOC01038431.1, on the reverse strand, counting down.
GGGAGCTTCTCCTTTGGTTGTTGCCTCAAAAATAGGGCCAAAATCTGCTTCATTAGGATAAAGGGCCTTAATCCACTCAAACCCAAAGAACCTTACCTTGAGCTCCATCAAGAGGATGCTCCTTCGGGAGAGTGCATCGGCTACTACGTTGGTGTCGCCCTTTTTGTACTTGATTATGTAAGGATAGCGTTCTAGGAACTCAATCCACTTTGCATGCCGGCGGTTGAGCTTGCCTTGGCTCTTGATGAACTTGAGACCCTCGTGGTCCGTGTGGATTATAAATTCCCGCGGTAGAAGATAATGTTGCCATACTCCTATGGCTCGGATAAGTGCATACAACTCCTTGTCGTACGTGGAGTAATTGAGCACGGCGCCTTTGAGCTTCTCGCTAAAGTAGGTGACCGCTCGGCCCTCTTGCATCAAAATCGCTCCAATTCCCGTGCCCGAGGCATCACATTCAACCTCGAACACTTTGTTAAAATCCGGGAGGGTTAGCACGGGCGCTTCACATAATCGGGCCTTGATGTGATCGAAGGCCGCTTGGCATTGCTCGGACCATGAGAAGTCTTGGCCCTTTTTGGTGAGTTCGGTCAATGGGGCCACGATGGTGCTAAACCCCTTGATGAACTTTCGGTAGAAGTTGGCCAATCCGTGGAAGCTTCGGATGTCCGAGACGGATTTTGGAGTGGGCCACTCTTGAATGGCCGTGACTTTGTCGGGATCCACTTCCATGCCGTGTCCGGACACGATGAAGCTGAGGAAGTGAATCAGGGTTTGTGCAAATGCACACTTCTTTCGGTTGCCGAAGAGCTTGGTTTCGCGCAATGTGATAAAAAGTCGTTCCAAGTGTGCTATGTGGCTTGACAAGTCCGTGTTGTAGACCAAAATGTCATCAAAGTAAACAATTATAAATTTACCAAGATATTCCCGCAAGACATGGTTCATGAGGCGCATGAAGGTGCTCGGTGCGTTGGTGAGGCCGAATGGCATTACAAGCCACTCAAATAATTTGTATCGAGTCTTGAATGCGGTTTTCCACTCGTCACCTTCGCGCATCCGGATTTGATGGTAGTCGGACTTGAGATCCACTCGGGAGAAAATCCGTGCGCCACTTAGTTCGTTGAGCAAGTCATCAAGCTGGGGCATAGGGAACCGGTACTTGATGGTAATGCCGTTGATCGCTCGGCTATCCACGCACATTCGGAAGGATCCGTCCTTCTTGGGCACTAGCAAGGCCGGGACGGCGCATGGGCTTAAAGACTCCTTGATATAGCCCTTGTCCAAAAGTTCTTGGACTTGGCCTTGTAATTCCTTTGTCTCCTCGGGATTCAATCGGTAAGGTGGCCGATTTGGTAAGGTAGCTCCCGGTTGAAGATCTATTTGGTGTTCGATGCCTCGGAATGGTGGGAGGCCATCGGGAAGCTCATCCGGGAAGACATCCGCATAATGGTCCAGCAAAGATAGCACGGGTTCCGGGAGTATTTCTTCGTTTGGACCTTCGGATTCCCTGTGTATTAAAATTATTAGTGGTGTACCTTGGGTGAGGGTGCGGGCTAACTCCTTTCGGCCCATGATAAGAGCCATCTTTGATCGGGCTTCTTTCTTGTCGGCCTCGTCCTTGGCTATTTGCTCCGGTGACATTGGAGTAAGTATTATATTGCGGCCATCCAACTTAAAGGAGTATTGGTTGGATCGGCCATCATGATGCACGTTCCGGTCGAATTGCCAAGGCCGGCCGAGGAGGACATGTGTGGCGCTCATTGGGACAACGTCACACACGACCGTGTCTTTGTATTTTCCGATCGAGAAGTCAACTTTGGCTTGCTTGGAGACTCGGATATCTTCACGATCGGTGATCCAACGGAGCTTGTAAGGCGTCAGATGTTCGGTGGTGGGGAGGCCGAGCTTTTCGACCATCTCTCGGGAAGCCACATTGGCACAGCTTCCGCCATCAATAATAAGCGAGCAAACCTTGTCTTTGATTAGGCAACGGCTATGGAAAAGGTTCTCGCGTTGGAAATGTTCGGGTTGTCTTTGGGCCGAGAGTGTGCGCCGGATTACCATAAGCATCGGGCCACCTTGTGCATGGCACACTTCATCATCGGTCACGTCCGGTGTTTCGGACTCATTAAGGGGGCTGGGCCCGGATGGAGCCTCTTCATCACTAACAACATCGCCCGTGTCTTCGATGAGCGTCATGACACGACGATTAGGACATTGGGCCGCCATATGCCCTCGGCCGAGACACTTGAAGCATTGGATGTCTCGTGACCGTGGGCCTTCCTTTGGGGCCTCTTGTGGTTTGGACTCATCGTTTGGTCGAGGCACCCATGGTTTAGGTGCCGTGGTCGGGGGCTTGGCCGGGGTCTGGTACTCGGCCATTGGTGCGGGCTGGTAAGGCGCGGGCGGGCATCCCACGGTTGGCCGGGGGCTCGGACCTTTGCTTCTCCGCTTGATTTGCCTCTCGACTATAAGGGTCATTTGGACTAAGTCATCAAAATTGTCGAGGGGCTGCAACTCTACCATATCACCAATTTCTCGGTGGAGTCCTCGGATGAAGTGAGCCATGATTTGCTCCTTGGGCTCGGCTAGGTCGCAACGAATCCGCAATGACTCGAATTCGTTCAAGTGTTTCCGCAGTGACTCGAATTCGGTCAACGGTGGAACTTCCTTGGCGGAGGCTTTGGAGTTGAAGAAAAAGATCTTGGCGGTAATGGCTCGGGACAAAGCGTTTCCGCATGTGATTTTTCATCGCGCGCCACGTCGTGATCTCTTCTTCGTGATCTTCGCACCTTTGCCTCTTCAAACTATTCCACCAAAGAGCAGCATAGTCGGTCAATTCAATAGAAGCTAATTGTACCTTTAACTTCTCGGAATGGTTGTATAAGTCAAAACTTTTGACGACTTTCTCGACCCAATCGAGAAAGGAATCGCCGTCGGAGGCTCCCTTGAATGATGGTAGATTGAGCTTCGGTAATTTCCAATCTTCACCTCGGTCCGTATGGTGGTCGGAATAACAGTCTTCGTCGGACTCGTCGGAGTCGCGAGGTGCGGCTCGACGTCTACCATTGCCGGCTCCAGGACGCCGTGCTGGCCGGGGAGGTCCATACGGTTGAGCGGGTGCGGCATTGTCTAGCCTTTGGAGAATGGCATCCATCCTCCGGTTGAAGGCCTCTTGTTCGTCCATTCTCCGATTTAGGGTGTCGAATCGCCCTTGAACATGTGGGTCCATTTCATGCGGCTCGGAGGCGATCGTTGGATCGGAAGTGGTGGCTTGGTCTCGGCCACCGTTGTGGATTGCTCCGCTTCGAGTCATCATAATAAATTTTGGTTTTTTAGGCGTAAAAATTGTACCTTTAGGCCTCGGAGAGTAACCTAAGCTCTGATACCAAGATGGTGTGCCTTCGGTCGCAGGGATCGCGCTAAGGCTTACCGTGGATGCTCGGGATGCGCCCGAGGAGGTGGATTAGGGAGCGGATGGGGTAACTTGGAGATTTTGGGAAAATGGAGAGTATTTCACTCGGTAAGTAGGGGGTTTGCGGAAGTGGGGTGATGGGTAGGAGGGAATGGCTCGAGGGAATCGAAGAGTGGTTCGGGGGTGGTGAGTGATTGATGATTACCCGGAATGGTGCGAGGTGATGGAGGCTGTCGGGAATGGAGGTGAGGTGAGGGCGGTCTAAACACTCGAGTAACCGGGAGTGTTTGGATTGGTAGACCCTGGTCGTGGCTCGGATGTTACGCACCGAGTCTCGGCTAAGGGTTGACGTTTGTTGGCCGGATGTGACGCACCGGAGAACTAGGTCGATTAAGGGAGTTTGATAAGAAGGCTCTAAGCTCTTGTATTATCAAATTTTCACTGCCTACTAATCGAGGCTTACATCTTATTTAAAGACAAAATTAACTAAGGAAAGTAAATGGAAGAATGCTTGGCCGTAGGATAGCAATCCGCGTGAAAGTGTTGGACGGCGATCCTTGATTGAGCTTGCTGGAAATGAGGCCTTTGAATTAATTCAAAAGATTGGATCGAGCGGGAATCGGATGCGCACGGCTGCTTTTTGGGAAGCCGGTTGAAGTTGGATTCGGCCGCTAGATGGATCGCTGGGCCGGATCGCTGGGCTGGTCGCTGGATCAAAGCGCGCACGCTGGACCGTGCGCGGCTGCTGGGCCGGGCTTCTCGTCTTCGTGTCCTTTGAAGATTTACTCGTGCGAGTCTTGATTTTCTGGTTGGGTTGGCCCTCTTTAATAGATAGCAGAGTCCTCTAGGTTTTTGGCAAGGGTAAATATGCACTCGGCCCATGGTTGGCCGAGTGGGTCTTCAAATGTGTCAACTCCGGATTCTTCGGGATTTTCCTCGTGCGAATCTTCTTCTTATAGCTGTAAGGGATCTCTTCTGATCTTGTCTTTATGTCCGAGGAGTTTGGCTCGGGACATTACTCTTAACATTGCTTGATGTCCGAATGTCCAAGATTTGGTCCGCAACGTCCGGGATTCTGTCTGTGTCCGAGAGCGGCGTTGCTGGGCCGGGCTGGTGCCCGCGTGGTGTTGCGCGATCTTGACGTTGCTGGGCCGGGCTGGTGCGCGCGTGGTGTTGCGCGGTCTTGACTTCGTCCGATCATTTCTATGATTTGGTTGACTCCTTGGGCTGGGCTTTCTTCCTTCTTTATTTAGCGGATGTCCTCGCTATTCGGTGACACCCATGTGGCACTTGGCCACTTATTGTTTAATGGTGGCCGAGGCCCTAGTTGGGCGCGGCATGGGCCGCGCCATCCTCCGTGAGCCATGAGAGTGAAACCAAAGGCTTCTCTTGATCATCCTTGGAGGGTGTTGCTAAATGTATGGTACCTGCAAAATGAGCAACAATGTTAGCAAAAGCCTTGGTGGCCGAGGGGGTGGTCGTATGGGCCGTGTCATGTGCCGCGGTTGGATCGGATGGCACATCAGGCCCTGCAGTCATATTGCCAAGGCCTCCAAAGCAAGATATGACTTGCATTCATCGGTACCACAAGACATAGGGCCGTGTCTTTATAACCTCCAATTGAGAACTCTAAACTTACTTGCTTGGTTACCTTGAGATCTTCCTTATCATTTAACCATCTTAATTTGTAGGAGCTCGGGTGTGATGATGTTTTTAGTCCAAGTTTTTCAACAAGGTCTTGGGAAGCTACATTGGTGCAACTACCTCATTAATTATAAGTGAGCAAATCTTCCCTTGAATGAGGCATCTACTATGGAAAATATTTTCCCTTTGGAAGTCTTCTTTCCGGGTTTGAGACGTGAGGACTCTTTGGATCACCATTAGGAGGGGTCCCTCTTGTGCATGGTAAACTTCTTCCTCGGGTGCTTGATTATCGACCTCTTCTTCTATCACCTCATCTTCACTCACCACCTCATTCATATCCTCTCTAAGTATCATGACCCTTTTGTTAGGGCATTAAGAAGCAATGTGCCCTAAGCCAAGGCATTTGAAGCACTTGATTTCTCTTCCTCTTGGTCGGTTGGTGTCAACATTCGGTTTTGTTTCTCCATCCTTCTTCTGTATCCAAGGTTTTGGGAATGTAGGCTTCTCTTCTGTTCTCGAAAATGGTTTGTAGGGAGGATTGGTCTTTGGAATAAATCGATTGGTTGTTCCCTTCCCTTTTCTTTTCACTTGCCTTTCCACCTTCAATACAAGTTGTATAACTGCATCCATGATGTCGATCGGTTGAAGCTCCATTATGTATGTCAAACCTTTTGGAGCAGGAGTTGGAGGGAGCCTCATTGGGGGATTGGTTACCTCAAACCTTTTGAGAAGTATATCAAACCTTCTATTAAACTCATCCATCTGGCCTTGGAAGCTAGATTCTGTAGGGTCCAGACTTGGGCTTTGAGGTTGAATACTCGGGTTGTTTGGTGGAATGGGCTCTCGGTTGTGGTTAAAGTTTGCTCCACTTCGCGTTGTCATGCTCCAACTTTCAAGGTAGCTAAAAACAGAGGAGAATGGAAAGTGGGAGGGGATGAATGGCTTTGATACGAAATGACACGAAAATTGGATGGAGAAACGAACACTTTCTAGATTCGGGTGGAGAAGGGTGGAAATGCGGATGAGCAGAAAACTGAGAGAACTTGTGGATAGCAGATCTCAAAAAAGGTGGCGGTATTTGGTCTGAAATTTTAAAGAGGCGTAGATGGGGAGGGTTAGAAAGTGACCTCGAAATATTAAAGAAGTCTCACGAGTATAATGGAAGATATGTGGACGGGAGTAAAAATTGGCAGAAGGTAGCCGAAAAATTGTATGTGCGGGTAGATTCGGAAAATATGGGCTTTCGAGATGAAGAATGGAAGGAAGAGCTAATGATCTACACACTCACCCTCAAGACCACGAGTGTGGCTGGAGATATGTAGTAAGGATAGGTCCTCCTAGCTCGGAAGGATGACAGACTTTGGGGTTGCTCTCGGTTGCCGGAAGTCCACCGGGAAGGCCGAGTCTTGGGATCAGAAGATCGCCAAGGAAATTGATAATGCAAAGCAAAGTTTTTTTTTTCAAATTGACAAAAAATCCCACAATGCTCAGGGATTTGAGCTTAAAACATGCACAAAGCTGCATGGGAAAAGGACTCAAATCGGATGGTTCATGGAAGCTTACACGATTTGACCACGCACACAAAAAGGTAGGGAAAAGTGACCCCTTGACTAAACTGATTTAGGAAAACTCTAGGCCAGCATCCCCACCTGCGTGAGCAACCCTAGAGCTAATAAAATGCAGCCTAATTAACGGGGCTGATACACCTAAGATGATACCCTAAGGGAGTCAAAAGACTCTCATGCAAAGGCATGCAAAAACAAACGTTAAAGTTTGTGCACAAAAAGAAACACACAAAAACTTAAAGTAAAAAGTCTCCCTCCTCCACTTCAATTGGTCTTGGGCTTGCTTCCCATTGGGCTCGTCTCCTTATAATACTCCTCAAAACTCTCTTGGAAGGTCCAACTCGAGTTCGGGAAATTAACAACGTCCGTCGGCTTCTTTATGTAATTCACGGAGTGCTTGGGCTTCTCTTGGTCCATTAGGGTGGGTGCTAAATCCTTGCATAAGCTTCCCTACAAAAAGAGCACATGTGTTAGAAATTTCCCTAGCTTTGGCTCGGGTAATGGCTTCATGATGTTCGGTTAAGGGAGAGGTATTTCAGGGCATGTTAGGTTTTAAGTTTTAGAGTTTAGAATTCAGGGTTCTAGGGTGTAAGGTTTTACGGTTACATGATTTAAAGGTTTCACGGTAGAGGGTTCAGAGTTTAGGTTTCCAGGGTTAAGGGTTTATGATTTAAGGTTTTGGAAGTTCAGGGTTTAAGGGTTTAGGATTTTAGAGTTCAGGATTTTATAGTTCAAGATTTTAGAGTTCAGGGTTCTAGCTTCTGACACGCTCCACGAATGCGGAACTGTCGGGATAGGAGAAAGCAATGAAATCTGCCAATGAGAAGAAGGACTAAAACAGAAACAGGAGATTGTGGCAGTTAGAACTCCAATTGCATACAGGCTTTTGGGCTGAAATTTTGGGGACTCAGACTTTAGGGAAGGAACTGAGTTTGGTCAAGATTTAGAGTAAAAGCACGTGTGGGTTAAAAATGGCACGGGGACACATTTAGAGGCACAAACAGACAAAATTACCAATTGGCAGAGCATTAGGTGGGAGAGACGTCTACACAACTCCCTATGCCGGTGACCTGAGAAGGTGAAATTTGGCAGAAACCAATTTCAACGAAAGAGGAATGAATTGCACTTGGTTAGAGGAAAAAAGCACGGGTAGAATAAAAGATACGAGGGATTAAAAATTGGTTGACAGAACTATCAAAATTCAGGTACTCAGATGAAGGACAGAGGATAGATGCATGCACAACTTTTAATTGGGCAGACCTGGGAGTGAGATGAATAGCCAATACTTCAAGACGTGAAATAAGAACTCAATGCCAGATTTTGAGGATTTTAGCACGAGGGAAACAAAAAATAGCACGGGATACACTTTGGGGACTCAAACAGATTCTCAGGTAAATTAAAATAGCAGCAACCAATAAGAAAACAACCAAGAACCAAAATACATAAACGGGATGAAGGCTATATGACTTCCAAGCTTACCTATATCCTAAGCAAGTGAGGAGGAAGGTTGGAATAAAGGCTAAGTGACTCTAGGAAGGCACCAACACCAAAGACAACAAGGAAGATTGGATATTACTCACCAAAATCCCAAGAAACCGTGAGAAAAGAGGGTTTGAGAGCTTCAAAGCTTCTGAAAATTTTCCAATACTTTTCTAACTTTCAAAATGCTGAGAAGAAAGGAATAAAACCCTTCTTCCCACGAGCTACATGGAGAAAATAATTACTACCTACGTTTCAAAGTACTTAGCAAACCTAAAAGCATTGCAAGTGGGCCCCTCCTTTGACTTCTACACTTCAAGGAGAGATGGAACACTAAGGTATGGTGTACCCCCATTCCTTAATGTTCCCTAATCTTTTCCACTTGCTTTCACGTAATGTAGCACAAAAATAAAATGGATGACAAGTTTCTTGCATGGTTTCTACGAAAAACCATGCAACTATTTTACAAAAAGGCACAAGTAATTCAAGCAAAGCAAAATATCTCCTAGAAGTGAAAAAGCACACACCCAATGCTGATCCACCCTTGCCTTGGATTTGTTGGACTCTAATCTCTTCTCGGGTTTGTTGGCCTCCAACCCGAGCTCAAAGTGTGGAAAGGTTTTAGGCATGGCTCGATCCACCACTTGAAGGAGTGCTCAAAACTAATCGGTTTTGTTCAATTGTATCCTCTTTGGGCCACCCTTGAACAGTTTCCTCCTTGGTCCACAATTGTATAGCTTTCTGACACGCTCCAAGATGCGGAGGTGTCGGGAAGAGAGGAGATGGCAACAAACTGCCGAGAGAAAGAAAGGTAGGNTCCTAAACAAGTGAGGAAGGGAGATTGGAATAGGGCTTAGTGGCTCTAGCAAGGCACCAACACCGTTACAAACCAAAGATCAAGGATATTACTCACCTTGAATTTGCTTTGCCGTGAGAGAAAATGGGGAGAGCTTCAAGCTTCAACATTCAACATTTTCTAATACTTTTCTATCTTCCAAATGCTGAGAAAGTAAGGGTAAAAACCCTCCTTCCCACGAGCTACAAAAGGTGAATGATTATCACCCATAACCCTAAGTGCTAAACCAACAACAAGGTATGGCAAATTGGGGCCCACCCTTGACTTCCATCACCAACAAGAGTGATGTCACTAAGGTAAGGTTAAAACCATTCCCTAAGGCTTCCTAAGGATCTCCCACTTGCAGCCACGTAATTAGTTTACAACAAAAAGAAAGAGAAGGAGCTTCCATGGTTTTCACGTGAACCATGCAAGATATTATACAACCGGGTTTTCTTTCTTCAAAAGAATTAAAACGTGGACTTCTTCCATGCTCTCCCATCCTTAGACTTGTACTTGTCCTTGCTGCATGAATGGATCATCTTCTTTAAGAATAACTTGGAGTTCCACGTGAGTTGTTGCTTGGTCTTTGTCTTGGTAAGATAGGCTAAGAACTTCGGACTCTAAGTTCTCCTTTTCAATCTCCCAATGTATGCAATGCTTGGGAAGTTCTTTATCAAGAGAGGAGGGCATGTCTAGGAGGCCCTTTAGTGGCGATGAATCTCCTGCAAAATTAGCAAACATGTTAGATAATTGTCTTGCCCGGCTTCGGGTGGTCGCACCCTCTGGTGGATGGCGGTTCCCGGGCACATCACTTTCCCTCCCATGCTGGCCATAGTGTAGTCAGTATTCCCTTCCTTCGGAGTGGGACAAGGCCGAGGCTCGGGTAGGTTTTTCCGGTAAGGAACATTATGGACTTCGGTTGTCAATTCCTTCTCTTCAAATTCCCAATGCAAGCAATGTCACACCTGCAAAATCGACAAACATGTTAGCAAAACTCCTTGCTCGGCTATGGGTGGTCATTCCCTTTGGCGGATGGTGGCGCTAGGGCATATCAGGTTCTAGGGTGAAGTTTCAGAGATTAGAGTTCATGGCTCCAAGATACAAGGTTCTAGGATTAGGGTTCAGAGGTTAAGCGTTCAGGGTTTAAGGATTCAGGGTATGAGGTTCCAAGGTACTTAGGTTTTAACTTCAGGGTTCTAGGGTTCAGGATTTAAGGCTTAGGGTTCCATGGTTTAAGGTTTAGGCATCCAAGGTTTTGGGTTTCAGGTTTCAGGGTTCATGGTGTCAGGGTTTAGGATTCTAAGGTAAGGTTCAGAGTTCTAGGGTTTCAAGGTTTAGGGTTAGTTGTTTCAGGGTTCTAGGGATTTAGGGTTGATGATTCAGAGTTGTAGCGTTCCAAGGTTCAAGTGTTTAGGGTTTATGGTATAGGGTTTTAAGGTTCAATGTAACAACCCTCAGTTATTTTATGAATTTTGTGATTTTAAGATGAAAGCGTTTAAGATTATTTTTATGAATTTCGCTTAAATATTAGAGTGTTAAGGTATTTTGGATATTGGTAAATTATTAGGTCGAAGGTGATGAAGGAAATAATTGATTTCCGGTCGATGTTATGGATTAGCGGTCTACACTTTGTTTACCGGTCGACCGCTATGGATTAGCGGTCGACACCTTGTTTATCGGTCGACCCCAGGATAGAGGAGGGGTCGACACAATTGAATAGTTTCGGTCGACCCCAGGATGGAAGAGGGGTCGACACAATAAATAGTTTCGGTCGACCCCAGGATCGAAGAGGGGTCGACACAATATATACTTTCGGTCGACCCCAGGATCGAAGAGGGGTCAACACAATAGAAACCTTTGGAGTACTTTGGGTCGACCCCAGGATCGAGGAGGGGTCGACACTATGGAATACTTTTGGTAGACCCCAGGATCAAGAAGGGGTCGACACAAAATAGTCCTTTAGTATACTTTTGGTCGACATCATGGACGAACAGTCGACATATATAACGCTCAGGAATTCTTTTGATCGACACAATGCACGAGCGGTTGACACTTTCCCTGACTTAAGTTGAAAAGTAAGCAAAAATGTGGGGAAATCTTATTGATGGACGTAAAAGAAAGGTTGATTTTTTTTAATTAAGAGATAAGAAGGCATGGTCTGCCATTTCCCTCCCATCACGATTTCTTTTCCCTATCTTCTTTGAAGTTCTCACGTTGATCAAGAGAAGAGTGATATTGAGAAAGAAAGAGATATTGAGAGAGAAAAGAGTAAGGAAACTGAAGTTCAAGGTAATTTTTCTATCCTCTGAGTTTTTTTTTAAGTTCAGTAAGGATAATATGATGGTATTGGTTGAATTGATGGATAAAACTCAAGGATTTAATGTAGATTGTTAGAAAATGAGTTAAGTATGAACAAAGTTAGAGTTCTGGAGATTAGGTCGAGAAGTAGTAGGAATTAGAGTTTGTTTGCTTCATAAGAGTTATAAAAGTGATTTATAGCCGTTCCAATCAGTCAATTTGAAGCTATGTATAAAAAGTTATAGACCTCGTAAGTCAGTGTATAGAAACTGGGGAGAGCTGCGGTCGACCCCTTATAGGTTGTGTCGACCGGTTCTCGATTTAGAAAATGCACGCTCTCTGTTTTGTCAACATGAGTCGACCCCTTGTAGGTTGGGTCGACCGGTCCTTGATTTCTAGAGAAGCATGCTCACTAGTATGTCCCGACACATTATGCTATGTTAGTTTTATGTATTTGGTGTCTTCTAAGAAGTTATAGTAGACTCTTTAAAGAATAGTTTGACACCCGTAGCATCAAAAATGGATCATTATCGAAGAAATTATAGTTGTTTGAAGTTAATGAATTACGTTACTTACGTTTTTAGGTTTTCAAGTGCAGCAACATATTGATAGAGTTTTTCAATAAAGCTAAGGACCTAAAGTAAGTTAATGTTGCATGTGATTGGCCCTAAGGGAACTACATTACAAAGATTAGGATTTATGATTTGAAATATGCTGGATTGTTTGGGGTGTAATGCACAATACACCGACCTCAATTTATTTGAGGATATGTTTGAGTGCCTTGTTTGATGATTGATTGATGATTGGTGTTAGAATTAAGATGCATGTTTAGAATGCTTGCAATGTTTGAATTGAATATTTTATTGCATGCATACATGTTCATGCATTCTAATTGTTCATGCATCATGGTTTTAAGAAAAATACGAAAATGATTTACATGCATGATTTTCATGATAAAATGCAACGGGTCGTTGAAGGAGGAGCTCGAGTTAGACTGCCTCGAGGGAGGCCAAATGGTGTCTACTCTCTCCCGTGGTACCTTCAACGATCATATAATGAAGGAAATGAAATGTAAGTAAATAGTTATATGTTGGGCGGGGTTGAGTTGGCTGTCCCAAGAGGTTGGACCAAATGGTGCCTTCTCTTCCCTAGACGGTATTACCCACATTAACTGGACTGTTAAGTGAAAGAAAAAGAAAAGAAACGAACGATACTGAAATTTCATTGTTTTTATGAAATAGCATACGCATAAAGGTCTCATATATGTTGCATTATTATGGATTAACTTACTGAGCGTTAGGCTCATTAAATTAACTTTGTAATGTAGGTGATGAAACAAATACCGTGGGTTTTACTTACCGCTGATAGATGCTCGAGGTGGTGAAGTACGTCCATCGTTGAAGTTTGTGGCTGTTAGTGCGATTTTGACCGGTGGGTGGCTCATGTAAATGGAAAATGTTTTGTTTAAAAACTAATGTATAATATTATGTTTAGTTTATAACTGTTTTGTAATAACTTGGTTTAATGTTAAAGTATAAGTATGTTTTGGATTACTTATTTCGAATGTAATTGATTTTGATGAAGTTAAAGGAAAGTCTTCCGCTGTATTTTATCTCAAGGATTTCAAATTTACGAGTTTATCTTAATTGTGAAAAGTTAGTATGTTTTTAAAAAAAAAAAAAACGGGTGTTACACTTCTGCTGCTATGTTTTACAAATGCATTATTGAATCCAAAAATTTTATTATCTTTTAATGAAAAACAAAATTTAAGAATCGGTGTATTACAAGGTGTTACAATCATGGTATCAGAGCAATTACTTGGTCAACATTTTTTTTTTATAGACACTTACAACACTTGCCTCATCATTGAAAGCTTATTCAATTGTTCATATGGATTTTTTTACTATTTATGTTATTTTATTGCTTTATTAGATAAGAATTTGATTAAGAGAAATTAGATAGAATATTTAAAGGTTTACTGGTATATATCAATTTCTCTCAATATTTTAGGTAGCTATTAGGGTAAGGTCATTGAATAATTTAATGTCTAGAATTTACTTTTCATCAAATTTTGTGGACAAAAATAAATTAAGGAGGGGAGAATGTAATACCCAAAAAAAGTTACATACTTTTACAATATATTAAGATAATTAGTTAAATGAGGAAATATGAAAAAGCTAGTGTTATACAATCAACATAAAAATGATAGTAAGCAAAAATACATTTAATGTTTTAAGTGTATGTCACCTACACGTTACATTTCTTCATTAATCAAATGATTTAGTTTGAATAAACTTTAATCAAAGAATATTGTTAGATTTAAAATTTGATTTTATATGTTAAAGTAGTGAAGCAATAAGAAAGTGCCCTGTGTCTCTATTAGATTAGGGACTAATTGTAATTAAGCTGTAATTTATGAGTGATTAAAGAGAAATTAAGGTTTACTAATCATGATCAATTAAGGTAATCATAAGGATTAGCTTATAACTAATCTAGATTAATTAATTAAATTATGTATGATTAAATGGTGATAATTGAAGTATTTTAGTAATTAAAGAGACATATAAGGACAAAATGGTAAACCTAAAAGGATAAGTTGGACTGAAAGGTAAATTCATCCTAAAATCTATCTAAAAATGTGAGAAATGGCTTAGGATCAGCCATTTTTGTTGTTGTAGAGAGAGAAAGAGAGAAAATGAGCAAAAATAGAGAAGGGGTTTAGAAAGAAAAGTGAAATTAAAGATGAAGGAAAGATATTTGCCTCCAATTCCTTGAGAAAAATGTTCATCTCATTAAGAGAAATCTATTGAGCTAATAATCTTGTGGTAAGAGTCATTTCATATGCTGTATAGATTAATCATGATAAATAGTATGATTAATTAAAGAATAATTGTTATTTTTGAGTAATAAAGAATGGTATAATAATTAGTTATTTAAAATTTAGAATTTATTGTTTATTGTTCTGTAAAAATAATGTATAATCATGTTCCAATTGCTTAGTAGTGGATAAATATGGAAGTGACGTAAATGTCATTGGGAAGTGGTTTGAGTTGGCTATCCCCTTAGGTGGACTCAAGTTTGTGGTCTCTTGTTCCTTGCCATGAAGCTCCAATGATAAGAAAGTATGGAAATTAAAGGAAAGAAAGACCCAAGATAAAACAAAAAGAAAATATTTTACGAATTCATATCATGTTAGCATTCTTGCATTTCATAATTTAATTACTGAGCACTAGGCTCATAGATGAATGTTGTGGTGTAGGTGATGCTAACATTCAGCTAACGAAGTGCTCCCATGACTGTGGTTATGTGGATATTAAACGATGTTGTCTAAGCAAGAATGGGAGAATTTTTAATGTAATGTATTTGACAATGATCATGTGAATCATGCATTCCTCCAAAAACAGATTTTAATTATAAATGTTTTCAAAATCTTTTGTCGCTATGTTTTACAAATGCATGATCCAAACAAAAAATTTTACCGTCTTTTATGAAAAGCAAATTTTAGGAAATAGTATGCTACAGGACATTGCTCCGTGAACCCTGAATTGTCAACCTTGAAAGCTTAAACCTTGTAAACCTGAACAGTGGAAGCCTGGAACCCTAGAATCCTTGAACTCAAGAACCCTGAACTCTTAACCCTTGAACATTTTACCATGGACCCTGAAACCCTAAACCCTTGAATCCTGAACATTGAACCCTAAAACTCTTAAGTCTTTAACTATGAACCCTTGAACCCTAAATCCTTAGTTTTGGACATTTAAAAACTTGGACCATAAACCATGAACTTCAAACATTGAAACTCTTGAACCCTAGAACTCTTAAACCTTGAACCATAAAACCTTGAAACCTGAACCCTGAACCCTTGAACCATTGACCTTGAACCCTTGTACCGTGAAACCCTGAACCCTAGACCCTAGAATCCTAGAATCTTAAACTCTTGATGCTAGAACCCTAGATCTTGGGACATTGAAACCTAGAACCCTAGAACCTTAGAACTGTGAACCCTGAACCCTAGAACACTAACACTGAAACCCTAAATGTTAAAAGCTAAAAGCCAAAACCCTTAAACCCTTTAACCATAGAACCGTGAACCTAGAATCTTAAGACCCAAAACCCTAGAACCCTGAACCTTGAAACCCTTAACCCTGAAACCCTAAACCATGAAACCCTTAAACCTATAAACCCTAGAATCCTAAACCCTTAACCCTGAATGATAAGATTTGGTTAAGGAATGAAGGAGGATAAGAAGGTGTTTGTTGAGATTCGATTTGGAGAAACAACATGGACGTTTTAGGGTTGTTGTGATAGGTGAATCTCGGGCTGCATACGTGACATGATATGGAGTGCCCAAAAATTATCTTGCCATCAATGTTTATCTAATGTGTTTTCTAATTTTGTAGCTCCCTATATCATTGAAGAATTAGACCTTGTTCAACTCCAATTCTTTCCTTTGAATTCAAAGCATGGAGGTCGTATGGAAGAAGGGGTCGAAACCCCCATGCTAGTGGTCTAAGCAACAAAGCATGGGTACCATAATTTGATCCGGCACAACTGGACCTCTGAAGCTTTCTCAACAAATTTGACAACTGACCTACCCTTGGATGAAGATAACGTCTTCTTATGAAATGTATTCAATCCTTCAAGGTTTCTAAAGAGTGGTAGAATGTTCAAATTGGACACCGTTTGCTCCGTCAAACGATGCAATCAAAGAGAGCCCAAGAAGAGCCTTCCACGATCGGTTTCACGCCTAATCCAGTCCTAAAGCCTTTGGGAAAATTGAAGAATAAAAAGTTACCTAATTATCATTTGGGAGGATATTTAGGACATTTCCTTAGAGCCTAATGAGCTGGAGGAGGAGCAGAGGAAGAGCGTCCGATGAAGGCTTGATGTGCAATCGGAGCACATCGTGGGCCTAGTCCCAATGAGCACGCCCAATTTCAATAATTTGTGTGCTCATTTTGCAGGAAGCTTAACCTCGGAAACAATGTCCGAGGCAAATTGGGAGAGGTCAAGAACTTTGCTTGGTGGGAAGCCAAGCATGTCCAGCCACGACGTGCGCCCCGCGCCAGGTTGTAGTACAGCCTAGGCTCCGGACCATGACACGCCCGTCGCCCAGCCCCACAACCACGACCCGAAGACAAGCGCGCCAGACCATAGCGCACCCGACTCACCCGGCCGAGACACACCCGAACCTCTTGGCCATGAAACGTCGGCGCCCAGCCCCACAACCACGACCCGACGACCACCCAAGCCTCGGTCATCGGCCTAGCCGAAGTCCACTAGGGCTTCGGCCTAGCCGAAGTTCACTAGGGCTTCAGCCCAAGAGAATAAGTGACCGACATCAGAGAAATCCCATCGGGAGCGCGTACATGATCGTTCAATCAAGGCCACTCTACTTAAATCTTCGGTCAACTCCGTTAACTTGATCAAATCCCATCGGCCACTCTACTTAAATCTTTAAGTATTTTGGTTATTTGATCAAGGAAAAGACAAGGCTCGATTTTGGCACAGACAAATCTATTGATGTCCGAGAGAATCCACCGGGAGCGCGTACATGACCGTTCAATCAAGGCCACCAGAAAACCACAAGGGATTTGAGTCCATAAAATCCGTGATCAAGCTGTTGAATCTTTAGAGGATCTTCTAGCAACAACATTGCACAATATCCTCGCGGATCCCACCAAATCCGAGATCGGATCAACTACCGGTTCGGTCTTTTTCATAGACGGCCGAGCACATTGTGAACAATTGCCAGACAACCAAGGAACCAGACCATGTGACACTTATGTTGACCACCGAGAGACTTTAGAAGCCCCAGATCCAAATTGGCTCGAGCTAATCTCTCATTGTTCGGAGCTCCACCCACCTGATGCACTCTCTTATTCAACCACGGTCACCCTCGGTCAAGACTCAAAGCCAACCGTGCCAATCCTCATGAACTGAGCCTAAAGTCAACCGAAGCCTTCCCGAAGCTAATCCAAGGCGTTCAAGTGATCTAAGGGCTTAGCTTATCTTTCTTAGCTTTTTATCTTTCTCGTTTTTAGTATTTAAGTGTAACACTTACACTTTAATGAGAGGAGAGAATTTTGAGTAAAAATTATGCATTGCACCTTCTTCCTAACCAGTCGAAGCTCCCTCTGATGTATATTTCTCTGGTGAGTCATATCCGGCCGAGAACGTCAACCCTCTCACGTACGATATGTGCGTCACATCCGAGTGTGGGCGAGGTCTACCGAGGAGAACACTTTGATTGCTCAAGTGTTCAAATTGTCCAGCCATTCTAACACCAAAACTCGCAAGAGTTTATCTCATTCCATCCCCCGAGCTTTCAACCCCTCCATTGTCCGATTTCACCCCATTTTTCATCATCCGAGCCATTCCCATATTTTACCGAGCATCTCTATTTTCTTTCAACCATTCCACATTATTCCCATCACAAATCGCTTTCGCAACGCAACTCCACAATTCGCACAACTCATTTTTCTGTTTGCCGCACGCACCATAATCCGAGCCCCGATGATAAGCATGTTTTAGTTTAATTTTCTATTTAATAGTCCCCATTAAATTTTAATGATCAGATTTGATTGAATAAAGATTTATCTTTTCAAATTTGAATCTCCCCCTTTGGAGATTTTCCTCCAAAGACTTGGTCTCCGGAATCCCAAATCCAGCCACCGAGAGACACCCGGAGTTGATTGTCTTTCCGAGCTAAGACGAATCTATCCTTACCAAATTTCTCCTGCCATCTTCATGGTCTAAGGGTGAGAGTATGGATCATCAGCTCAAGCATCCATTTTTAAGTGAAAGGAACCACCTTTTACTGCAAATCCCCGTTTCTAACCATTCTGCATCCGTCTTCCATCTCGCCTCCACAATCCCCAAACCATCCATGAGAATTTTTCCAATATTTGACGCATTCTTCCACCCTTATTCATTTAGAGAACCTCCAAATTTCAGCTCTAAACTCATCCCCGTTTATAAGTTACAATCATTTCAAATTCATCCTCGTTTTCCCAGATCTACCGAGAAAACCCCAAATTATCCCCTTAACCGTTTTCACCATCGTCAAAATATCTTAAAATCCGTGCTTGAGAATCCAGTAAATTTTTGAGACCATGTCCTACCTTCATTACTTGATATATCCTCCAAATTTCGTTAAAAATCTCACTCCCGTTTTGGAGATCCAAGCGCCCAAAGTTTATCCCGAATCTGATTTTTTTGGGTAATCCCTAAAAATCTGCCAATCCAAAATATTTCCATTATTCCCATTCCTCTTTCGTGTCAATACGGAGTTTACTGAAATTTGGTTGGTTTCTTATGGAACGAGAGTAGAGCTTATCATCCAAAAATTAGGGTAAAATCTCTATGGAATTGGGAGTTATGCAGATGGGAGTATCGGGTTGTAAAATTGGATGGATGTAGGGATTCAAGGGGATTGTTCGGAAAATTAGATGGTGACCAAGGATGGAGAAGAGCTAATGTGGATACACACTTACCCTAAGTCCACGGGAAAGTGGCTAAATTCGTGTAGCACGGCCTAACTCACCCTAGCTCGACAGGGGAGCAAAATCCTTGAAGAAACTCTCGGAGATTGCCAGAGATGACTCACCAGAAAATACCAAGTCTTGGAGGGAGCACCGACCAAGGATAGGAGAGGCAAAAGCACTCTTTATATTTCAAAACCAAAACTAATGATGAAAGCCTAGGTAACAAGATGAATTTATACCCCCCCACCCTTTAATAAGGCCGGTGGGTCCCAAAAGCCCCTAATAAGGCCGGTGTGTCCCAAAAGCCCATGCAAAAGTTAAATCCCATGCAAAAACTCTAATCCTAAAAGGGAATTTGTAAAAGCTGAAACAAAAGTTAGAAATATTCAAAAACAAGATAGAGACGTCCTTCTCCGTTGGTGTTGGGCTTGGACCAATGTCTTGATGCTTGTGGACTTTTAAAGGGGAAATTGTTCTTCCCGGGTAAGGCTCTTCTTGGGATCTCTGTGATTGCATTGTTTAATGGAGCAAATGGTGTCCAATTTAAACGTTCTACACTCTTTGGAAACCTTAAAAGATTGGCTACATTTCATATGAAGACGTTGTCTTCATCAAAGGGCGGGCCGGTTGTCAAATTGTGGTCTCCATGCTTTGTTGCTTGGACCACTAGCATGGGGGCTTCGACTTCTTCTTCCGACCTCCATGCTTTGACTCAAAAGAAAGAATTGGAGCTAAACAAGGTTAAATTCTTTAATGATATAGGGAGCTAGAAAATTAGAAAACACATTCGATAAACATTCATGGCAAGAGAATTTTTGGGCCCTCCATATCATGTCACTGAACCCTAAACCATTAACCTAGAACTCTAAACCATTGAACCCTATATCATAAATCCTAAAACCCTAGAACCTTAAACCCTGAACCCTGAACGCCAAACCTTAAACCCTAGAACCCTAAATATTAGAACGATGAATGCTAAACACTAAACTCTCAAATCTTGAACACTAAACAAAGGAACCTTTGAATCTTGAACCGTGAATTCTTTAACTCTGAACCTTTGAACCATGAACCGTTATTTTGGACACTAGAACCCCTAGAACTCTGAACCCTGAACTTCGACCACTGAAACTTTAGAACCATAAAACCTTGAATCTTTAACCCTTGAATCCTGAACCATAAAACCTAAACACTGAACCCTGAACCGTAAACCTTGAACCTTGTACCTTGAACCCTCAAACCATAAAACCATGAACCTTGGACCCTAGAACCTTATAACCCTAAACCTTAAACCCTAAATCCTAAAACTCAGGACCTTCAAACCCTGAACCCTGGAACCCTTGACCCTAGAGCCCAAAACCCTGTACCCTCAAACCTTCAAACTTTAAACCCTCAACCCTGAACATTGGAACCCTAAATCCTAGAACCCTAACCATAAAATCCTGAACCTTAAAAGCTTAGATTTGAACCCTAGAACTCTTGTACCCTGAAACTTGGAACTGTGAACCGTGAGTTGTGAACCCCGAACCCTACAACCCTAAAACCTTGGACAATTGAACCTTGAATGCTAAACCTTGGAACCTTTAACCTTAGAACACTTAATCTTGTATCTTGAAACCCTGAACACTTGACCTTGAAATCATGGACCCCTGAACCCTAGAACCTTTGAATTGTGAACACTAAACCCTTTAACAATGAACCCTAGAATCTTGAACCTCAAATCCAAAAACTGTAAAACCCTTAACCCTTAACCCTTAACCCTAACCCTAGAACCTTGAAACCGTAAACCCTAGAACCCTTAACCCTAGAGCCTCGAAACTTGAAACCCTAAACCATGAACCCTTAACTCTGGACCCTTGAAACCTTCTTGGACCTTTGAACCCTGAACCCTAAACTTTGGACCCTCAACCCTAAACCCTAAACTTTGAGCTTTTAAACCATTGAACCATAGAACCTTGAACATTGAATCTTGGAGCCTTAAACATTGGAACCCTGGAACCTTGGACCTTAAACCCTGGAACACTGAACCTTTGACCCTAGAACCCTAGAACCTAGGATGTTAAACCCTTTAACCATGAACCATTTACCATGGAACCTTGGAACCAAAAACCATTGACCCTTGAATCCTCAAAACCTCAACCTTGGCATGCTAGAACCCTATAACTCTAAACCCTTAACCATAGAACCCTGAACCCTGAAACCTAACACTTAATTCTTGAAAGCCTAAACACTAAACTTGGAACTCTGGAACCTTAAACCCTAGAACTCTTAATCCTTCACCCTAGAACCGTAGAACCCTTGAACCCTAAACCCTAGAACCCTAAACCCTAGACCTTGGAAAACTAGAATCCTTGAACCCTGAACACTAGAACCTGAATGACACGGAATGGAGGGGGTTTAGATTTAGGAAGTGGGAGAATCGGGTTACGTTAAATGGAAAATGATAATCCGATAATTCTAGAATCGGGATTAGAATTTGGATGGCTATAACTCAACGATACGATCGATTTTAGGGCTGAAATTTTGAGTGGAGCTTTGGGAAGAAGATAGGTGATAGTCCTCCAAAAATGAAGGAAATCACCTCGATCGAAATTTAATGGAACAGTAACGGCGTTTTTGGTGGTGGCCGGAAATCTGCCGGCGGAAAGAACTAAAACCAAACGAAAAATATTGATGGAAGGAAGAGCTTGTGACCTTCAACCTCACCCTAAAGTCCTTGAAGAAGGCTGGAGTATTGAAGCACCAAGAAAACTCCAGCTTGGAGGGAGGATTCCTTTGAGACCGACTGTCGGTTTGAAGTTGGAAATGCCCGTGAGAGGGAGATGCTCAAAGAAACTTTAATTCAAATTCCAAATTGAAAATTACAAGCAAGCATTGGGGGAGGTTTTATCAGCTGAAAGAGAGGAAAAAAAGGAGGGAAAATTATGAGCCAAAGTCATGCAACATGCATGCAGAAAATGAAAATAAAAGAGGGAAAATTGGACCAATGTGAATGCAAGAATGTGATGGCCACGTGATCTTGCACCCCTTCAGCCAATTTTGCCCTTCTTTCTTGGCCCAAAATACCCTTCTTTCAGCCAAGAATCCCTCATGCAAAACCCCATGCAAAAGCATGCAAAATAACTAAAATGTATCTAGTCGAGAAACCCTCTCGGGTTCTCCTAAAATGTAACGTAAAAATTAACGTAAAATTATACTAAAAAATGAAATAAAATTCCTTCACTCCATTGAAGTGTTGATGAGTTGATTCGTGGGACATTTGGTCACGTTTCCATGTGACTTTAACTCACCATGCAACATGAACTTCAACCGGGTTCATGTGCGGGCTTGATTCCGGGAGGCTCGGTTCTTGGTTGTAAGTCCACCTTTTCTCCATGCCAATTAATCACGTGTTTTGGCCTTGTTTGATCCTCTAAAGTTGGCTTAGAAATGTATAGTTCATGAATTAATTTACCTGCAAAATTAACAAATATGTTAGAAAATTCCCGAGCTCGGGCTCGGGTGATTGCTCTATTTGGTATGCAAATCCGTGGCATGTCATTGAACCTTGGAAAACTTAAAACCTTGAACCTTAAACCCTAGCACTCTTAATCCTTCACCCTAGAACCGTAGAACCCTTGAACCCTAAACCCTAAACCCTAGACCTTGGAAAACTGGAATCCTTGAACCCTGAACACTAGAACCTGAACCTTGGAAAACTTAACACCTTGAACCTTAAACCCTGGAACTATGACCCCTAGACACTAGAACCTTAGAACCTTCAACCTTAAAACCCCTAGACAGTAACCCTAATTCTTGGAACCCTAAACCCTCAAGTCTGATACCCTTAAAACCTTAAACCCTAAACCCTGAACCCTTTAACCCTAAACCCTTTAACCCTGAACCTTGAACCTTGAACCTGAAACCATAAACTTTGAACCCTGGAACCTTCGAACCCTAAACCCTAGAGTCGTGAATCCTGAACCCTTAACCATGAACCCATAACCTCGAACAATGAACCCTGGAACTGAATCCTGAACCCTTAACCATGAACCCATAACCTCGAACAATGAACCCTGGAACTGTCAACTCTGAATCATGAACCTTAATTCTTGGAACCATGGAAAGTTGGAAACTTAAACCCAAAACCTTAGAACCCTAGACCTTTGAACCCCGAATCTTGAACCTTGAACCTTGGAACCCTTAACCTCGTAACCCTGAAACCTCTACATTGAAACCATGAACCCTCGATCTTGGAACTCTAGATCCCTATACCCTTAAACCCTGGAACTCTGAATCCTTTAACCCTGGAACCTTGGAAACTTGAAACCTTGAAACCTTGAACCCTAAACTCTTGCCCCTTGACCCTTGAACCCTAAATCTTGAATCTTGAACCCTGAACCCTTAATCTTGTAAACATAAAACATGTACCCTGAAACCATGAACCATTGATCTTGGAACTCTAGAACCCTGGACCCTTAAACCCTTGAACTGTAAGCAGTGAACCCTTTAACCTTTAACCATAGAACCCATAATCTTGAAACCCTATATTGTAAACCGTTAACCGTGGACCCTTGAACCCTAAACATAAAATTTTGGACACTAGAATCACTTGAACCCTAAATCCTGAACTTGTTAACCTTGAAACCCTCAAACCTTTAACCATAAAACACTAAACCACGAAACCCTCGAACCCTAGAACTTTCAACCCTAAGCCATGAAACTCTCAATCCTGAACCCTAGAACCATGGAACCCTATAACCTTGAAACTGTTGAATCCTCAACAATAAAATCATGAATCTTGAACCTTGAACCTTGAGCCCTTGAACCATATACCTTGAATCCTCTAACCATGAAAGCTTGAACCCTGAAGACTAGACAAATAAGTAAAGGAGATAAATCCAAAGGATTTAGTGGATTAAAACCATATACAAATTTCAAACGGTGAAAACTTAGTAGATTAATGTACTGAGCTATTATAAGTAAATTCAATATGTGGTAGACACTATTTCCAACGTGTTTTTCTTTATGATGGATTGTAGTAATGTTGATAAGGTCCTATTGACAACTTCTGTTTGTCCATCAGATTGTGGGTTACAAGTGGTGGAGAATAGAAGTTGGTACCTGATTTACCACGTAATATTTTCTAGAAATAACTCAAAAACTTTGCATGTCTATGAGATACAATGGTTTTAGGAATCTCATGCATCGTAACAATTTCTTGAAAAAACAAATTAGTAATATGGGTTGCATCAATAGATTTGTGACACAAAATAAAATGTGTCATTTTGGAAAATATATCCACCACAACAAAAATTGAATCATTACCTTTCTTACTTCAAGTAAAACCTAGTACAAAATCCATCAAAATATCTATCTAGGGAGAGTTAGGGATGGGTAGCGGCATGTACAAGCCATTGGGTTGAATTATAGACTTTGCTTGTTAACATGTAACACATTTGTTACACATCCTTTCGACATCGCTTTTTAGACGTGGCATGTACAAGACACCTTATCTCTTTGTTATCCCAGAATGCCCCATAAGACCTCCTCCACGTGCATCCATTACTAAATGTTCTCTAATAAAACATTTAGGAACACATAATTTTTTTTTTTTAAAAGAAAACCATCATGCTTGTAGTATTCACTAGAATTAGTTTTCTCACAAAACCCATATAGTTCTCTCAAATCATTATCACTAGGGTATGTATCTTTTATAAATTCAAACCCAAGTATTTTAGCTCCTAATGAGGAAATAAGAATATACAAGTGCGAAAAGGCATTAGCTACCATATTCTCCTTACCTTTCTTGTAATGTATAGCAAAGGGAAATGACTCTGTAAATTCTATCCACTGGCATGTTGTTTGTTGAGCTTGTGTTGGTCGTTAACAAACTTGTGGGACTAGTGATTTGTGCAAATGATAAACTCTCGTACCAATAGGTAATGTTGCCATCTTTCCAATGCTCTAACCAATGCGCAAATTTCCTAGTCATATGTGGGATAGTTGATGCGCAATCAGAGACAAAAACTGAGAAGACATCCCGAGGGCCTATAACCCGAGCCCGAGCCAAGAAGTTTGCTAACATGTTTGCTGATTTTGCAGGGTTATTTATGCAAGGAACCTTAATGGAAGAGCCAACTTTGGATGATCAGGGAAAGCCCAAACATCTTCTCACTTGGGAACATTTCAAAATACCCACAGAGCAAGGTGGAGAAATAGAGATGGAGGCGGCCCAAGACGACATAAACCTAGCCGAGGGTTCAACCATTGCATGGTCCATCCAAGATTTGGAGAAGGGAAGTCCAAGCCCATTTTCCTCGGATACTTCAACAGCCAAAGTTCACATGGAGGGATAAAGATCCAATTTTTATGTCATTTAGTGTTTTGTTAGTTTTTCGGTTGAACAACTGCCAAGTGAAAAAGGGTGGATTGTTTTGGTTAGAATTAGGGTTTTATTTTACTGAAGGGTTAGTCACGTGAAAACCCTCTTTTGTGCTTCAGGTGGGGGTGCTGAAGGGGGGGGGGACCATGGTCAGCCTTGGTGCCTCCTTTTCGGGTAACTTCTAGGAGGACCACTTAGTTGTTTCCTCCTTGTTTTGCCTTTTCGAGTAAGCTGTTTTTTTTTTAATTTTCGGGAGCCCACCATCCCGAGCTTGGGGGTAATTTTAAGCTCACTTAGAGCTCATTTGTACTCAGTGAAGTTTGAAATTAAAGATTGCATTTTGCATTTCATTTCCTTGGTGGTTTCTCCTTCTCCAAGACTCGGGTTTTCCGGTGAGTTACATTCGGAAACCACCGAGAGCTCCACTCCGGTTTGTGCTGCCATTCAAGCTTGGGTTAGCTAAGCCATACCACACTCCCTTCAACCACGTTCTAGCAGAAGTCAAGGTAAGGGTGTGAACCCCAAAGCTTCTCCTCCGTTCAAGTTTATCCCTCCGTTTACCACTTTCCAATATTCCTTTCCCGAGAGCTCATTTTTTAGCACTCTAGTTATTTTCTGCATATCTTCCGATTCCCTTATTCATTTACCGTGATATTTTGACCCATAAACTCTCTCACCCTCATATACCTTTCCTTTAAATTTCAGCATCTAACCCAATACGCCGCCGGAGATCTGGCCGGAGATCTGGCCAGAGACATTTGACCCTGTATTTCCTTTACTCGAGCCAACCTTTCCCATTTTCCACCTCTTTTCTCTCTCCATTTCTCCTTAACCGACCCAACCACCATTCTCATAGCACATCATCTGGTATCAGAGCCCCTTTCCTAACAACCACCCTTCTATTGTCGTTTTTATTTGATATCTAGAGCATAACTTGATGACTCGGAGTGAAGCTACCCTTAACCCACCCTGAGAACCCGCCACACCCAATGTACCACCTCCCACACCCTCTAATCCGAGAGAAGCAGAACAAAGCTACCAAGGGCAAATAGATGAGCTCAATAGGAAGTTTGATCTTGTTCTACAACGTTTGGAGGCAAACTCATACCCCGTGAGAAGACAACCCACCGTGCCGAGGAGAAGGCCCGGCCAAGGAATGAGAAGAGGCCGAACCCTTGACTCTGAGGACTCCGATGAAGATGCTATCTATTTTGATCCACCAAGTCTAGAAGATGAGTTAAGGAACGTTAAGGTTACTATCCCTTCCTTAAATGGATCTTGTAGGGGTGATGCTTTCCTTTATTGGGTTGAAAATGTGGATAAAATCTTTGAATGTTATAACTATTTGGAAAAGGCCAAACTACAATTGGTTTCTTTAGAGTTGACCGGCTATGCTTGCCTTTGGTGGGATAGTGTGAGGTCCAACAAAAGACGTGAGGGAGATGATGAAGTTTTGACATGGAGAGCAATGAAAATGCTCATGAGGAGGCGATTTGTTCAAAGCCATTATAAACAAGAGCTTTTCCTCCAACTCCAAACTTTGAAGCAAGGCACCCTCTCGGTTGAAGACTATTTAGCCGAGTTTGAGACCTTACGGATTCGATGTGATCTTCAAGAGAAAAGGCAAAGGTGTTTCTAACCGGTTTGTACCAAGGGCCATGCCCTCATTGAAACCATTTCCTAAGAATGAAGATAAGCCGTCATTTCTTAAGCCTTGGAGTCAAAAGAAGGAATTTGAAGTAAAGCCCAAAGATGATGGTATTCGGCCTAGGTCAAGGGAGATCAAGTGTTTTAAGTGTCTTGGCATTGGCCACATTGCCTCTTAATGCCCCAACAAACGAGTGATTGTTCTTCTTGAGGAGTTCAATGAGGTTATTAGTGAAGAGGAAGAGCCGATGGAGGTTTACCATGCACAAGAAGGACCTCTCTTGATGGTGATCCGTCGAGTTCTCACCACCCAAACCAAAGGTAAAGGGGTACAAATAGAAAATATATCCCATAGTAGATGCCTAATTCAAGGGAAGGTATGTTCCTTGATTATAGATGGAGGGAGTTGCACCAACGTGGCATCTAAAGATCATGTAAAGAAGTTGAAGCTTGTCACTACGGAGCATCAAAATCCGTATAGATTTCTGTGGCTAAATTAGAAGGAAGATCTCAAGGTCTCCAAGCAAAAAAGCATTGAATTCTCTATTGGTGGTTATGTAGACAAAGTGCTATGTGATGTGGTGCCGAAGAGTGCAAGCCACATCTTGCTTGGAAGGCCGTGGCAATTCGATAGAAGAGCTATCCATGATAGCTATACCAATCATTAGTCCTTCAAGTTTGGTGGGAAAACCATCAAGCTCACCCCCCTTTAGGCAAGGAAAATTATCCAGGATGAAGTTGCAACGAGGGAGGGGAAGGGGAAATCTAATTTATTTATGACCAAGAAAGAGTTGATAAAGACTATCCAAGAGGGAGGCCCGATTGTACTAGTTTTGTTTCAAGAAAGGCTCCAAGAAATTGAGCATGTTCCAAAGGAGGTTCAAGCACTTCTTGAGGAGTACCAAGATGTATTTCCGGAAGAACTACCCCGTGGTTTACCACCCCTTAGGGGAATCGAACACCAAATTGACCTCCACCCGAGAGTAGTGCTACCAAATCAGCCTTCCTACCAATTGAATCCCGAGGAGGCCAAGGAGCTTCAAAGGCAAGTCCAAGAGCTTCTTGACAAGGGGTTTATATAAGAGAATCTTTGAGTCCTTGTGTTGTTCCCACTCTATTAGTTCCAAAGAAAGATGGAAGTTTCCGGATGTGCGTGGATAGTCAAGCCATAAACCAAATCACCATCAAGTATAGGTGACAAGCTTCAAGAATGGGAAGGGGAAGAAAAGGGGCTTCGGGTGAGAAAGAAGGGAAGAAATGGGCCAGAAATTAGTGATATTAAGAAAGGGAGTTTTCGGGTTGCATACGGATTTTGGAACCGAGATTTGAAGGAATGGTCTATGTATGAGAGAAGAGCTTAACCTCCAAAAAAGAGGGTAAAATATTTTGGGAGTCGGGAGATATGCAGAGGGGAATATCGGGTGCTAAAATGGTGGTTATCGGAAAAGGAATGTAAAGTAACCGAAGATGGAGATGAGCTAATGGGGATTACCTGCTTACCCTAAGACCACGGGAGATTGTCTGAAGAGGTGTAGCACAGCCTAGCTTACCCTAGCTCGGAAGGGAAGCCAAAACTTTGGAGAACCTCTCGGATGTCGCCGGATATTACCCACCAGAGAGCCAAGTCTTGGTTGCCGGAAAAACCACAGCCAAGGAGAAAATCCAAAGCACTTTTGTATTCAAATTTCAACTAAGTACCAAGCTCTGTGGTGAGGGAGTTTTGATCTCCTTCACATGAGAGAAGAGAGCCCTAATCGGATGGTATACAAGTTGACACAGAATCAGGATGGATTTAGGGAGAGGGTTGGAGATCGGGTAGGGTTTGTGAAAAACCCGATAGTCTAGAAATAGGAAAGAATTTGTGAGGGGGATAACTAGGCGATGAGATCGATTTTATGGCTGAAATTTTGAGTCAAGCTTTGGGAAAAGGTTAGGTAATGTACCTCCAAAAATGAAGGTAATCACTCAGACGGATAGGTCAAAATTTGATGGAACAGTAACCGGGGTATGGCGGTTGCCGAAAATGATGAGCGGCGGAGAAAATGAATTTTCAAACGAAAATAAAGATGGATTGAAGAGCTTGTGACCTTGAAGGTCACCCTACATCCTTGAAGAAGGCTGGAGACTTTGAAGCTTTGGGAAATCTCCAGCTCGGAGGAAGAATACCTTGCAAAACTGACGGTTGCCGGAGGAATTATGGGTACTTGTTGAAGTTGGAAATGCCCATAAAGGGAGAAGCTCAAAAAGCAACTTCAATTCAAATTCCAAATTGAAGATTACAATCATGCCAGGGAAGGTTTTAACAGCAACAAAGAGAGGGAAACAGAGAGGGAAATTTGGTGGCCAAAGTCATGCATGAAGCATGCTAGAAATGAAGAAAATGAGGCAAAATTTTGACAAATGAGATTGCAAGGACTTGAAGCCACGTTTCCTTGAATCTCTTCTGCCAATTTTCCCTTCTTTCTTGGCCCTAAATACCTTTATTTCAGCCAATTAAACCCTCATGCAAAACTCCATGCAAAGCTTGCAAAATTCAATCTAAAACCCTAGCCGAGAAACCCTCTCGGGTTCTCTAAATGTTCAACGTAAAATTTACGTAAAAACTTAACCTAAAAATGCAATAAAATTCCTTCACTCCAAGGAGATGTTGGTCAGTTGAGTCCTGGGTCAATTTATCACTTATGCATGGGACTCCAACTCACCATGCAACATGCATCTTCAACTGGGATAAGGCGTGGGTTCGGATCCAGAGGTCTCGGGTTGTGGTTGCAATTCCGCCTCATCTCCAAGCCAATTTATCGCATAATTTTGTCTTTCTTGATCCTCTAAAGTTGGCTTAGAAATTTGTAAATCTTCATTTAATTTTCCTGCAAAAATAACACACAAATTAGAAAATTCCCGAGCTCGGGCTCAGGTGAGTGCTCCGCTTGGAATGCCAAACTATGGCATGTCATCCTCCCCGGGTTCTTGAGGATTTGACCTCAAATCTACTTGAAATTCTTCTCCATTTTGTTCCTCTTCATCAAATCCAGCAATGGGAGAAAAATCTTGTACATTAAATGTGGCTGAAACTCCGTAATTACCCGGTAACTCGAGTTTGTATGCGTTTGGATTGACTTTTTCGATAATTTTAAAAGGACCATCAGCCCTTGGTGAGAGATTTGAAGCTCTTTGATTTGGAAATCTTTCTTTTCGTAATTGTAGTGACACGAAATGGAATGGAAGGAAGGAAAAATGGGAAAACCGATTAGGGTTTTGACGAAAATCTGCAAAACAAATAGAATTAGGGTTTGGGAAGGAATGATGATATCTCAATGAGGAAATGAATTTTTGGGGCTGAAATTGGGAATGAATCTTTGGGAAGGGGTTGAGTGAATCACCTAAAAAATCTAAGGCAATCCCTTCAGCCAATTGTGAGATATCCAATCAAATAGTAGCTTGGGTTTGACTAGGCAGCTCCGAAAAGTCCAGGATTTGGAGGAGGGAAAAATTGAATTAAAAAATGGGGTTAGGGGACGAATCTGGGGCTGATTTTTGGAGGAGGGATAGAGGGGTAAAATATGATGATATCCTCAAAAATTTGAAGAGGAATGATCGTGGGAACAGGAAGATATGCTAAACATCAAGGCGGAATTTTAGGGTTTTACCGAATAGAGAATTCCAAATCGGGAATGATTTTGAATCACTCTTCTCAATGAATGGGGGCGTATTTTGGGACAAGGTTGAGGATGAATCTGGAAAGATGGATGAGGAAGAGATCTCTAAAAAATTGAGAGAATTCCTTTGGGGAAAATGGGTGGTTTGGTCTGTACCCGAAAAACACACCGGAAATCAACCCGGGGTGCTTGGATTTAGGAGAAATGATTCTCAAAATGAGAATGTGATTGAAGAAGGAGCTAGGATCCACAATCTCACCCTAAGACCATGAAATGGCTGGAGAAAAGGGGTAAGGATTAATCCTTCGCTCAGAAAATGATCAACTCTGAGGGTTTGTCTCTCGGTGGCCGGAAAACAAGTTTTCGGAGACCGAGTCTTTGAAGCGGCAAAATTCAAAGGGGAGAGATCAAATTTGAAAAGATAAATCTTTATTCAATCAAATCTGCCAATTACACTTGCATGGGGATGATTAAATAGAAAATTAAACTAAAACATGCTTATCATCGGACGACCTAGATCATCTCCAAGAACACCAATCCATGGCTTGAATGATGGACCAATGAGGAGCCTTCATGGGACGCTCTTCCTACGCTCCTCCTCCAGCTTATTTGGCTCCAAGGAAATGTCCTAAATATCCTCCCAAATAATAATTAGCTAACCCTAGAAATCCCATGCAAATCCATGCAACCGACGTAATAAAAAAAACCCTAGTTTGGGAAAACAAAAATCGAATGCAAAAACATGAAGGAAACAACTTTTATTCTTAAATTCTCCCAAAGGCTTTAGGAGTGATATTCTTCTTGAGTGGAATTGGAAAGGAATTCCCCATGTTTTTCCAAGGCATTCAAACGTGGAATAGGCGTGAAACCGATCGTGGATAGCTCTTCTTGGGCTCTCCGTGATTGCATCGTTTTTCATAGAAAAAGTTGTCCAATTTAAACGTTCTACCACTTTCTGGAAACCTTAAAGGATTGGCTACATTTATTATGAAGACATTGTCTTCATTAGAGGGTGGGCCGGGTGTCAATTTGGCGGCTCAAGCTTTGGAGGTCCAGTTGTGCCGGATCAAATTGTGGTCCCCATGCTTTGTTGCTTAGGCCACTAGCATGGGGGCTTTGACTCGTTCTTTCATCCGACCTCCATGGTTTGACTTCAAAGGAAAGAATTGGACCTGAACAATGTTGATTTCTTCAATGATATAGGGAGCTACAAAATTAGAAAACACATTAGATAAACACTCATGGCAATAGAATTTTTGGGCCCTCCATATCATGTCATGTAGCCACACGAGATCTCCCACTTTTAAATTAATTTCTTTCCTTCCTCCGCTTGCATACTTAACATAAGACTCATTAGCCCTTTGGATAGATTTACTAACCTTATCATGTAGTTTATTCATAGTCTCGGCTTTCTTAGAACCATCCGGATTGTTGATTTCTTTAGACGGGATAGGCAACAAATCAAGAGGGGTGTGGGGGTTAAACCCATACACCACCTCAAAAGGGCTTGCTCGGGTTGCGTTGTGAACACTTCGGTTGTATGCAAATTCAATGTAAGAGAGTTGAATTTCCCAATCTGAGAGTTTCTTGTTCACCACGCTTCTTAGTAAATTTCCCAACGTACGGTTCACAACTTCCGTTTGTCCATCGGTTTGAGAATGGAATGACGTGCTGAAAAGTAGTTTAGTTCCAATCCTCCTCCAAAGAGTGTTCCAAAAAGTACTTAAGAATTTCGTATCCCGGTCTGAAACGATAGTCTTCGGTATGCCATGCAAACAAACCACTTCTTTGAAATAAATCTCAGCCACATGTGGTGCATCGTTGGTTTTGGAGCAAGCCAAGAAGTGAACCATCTTGGAGAACCGATCTACTACAACCATGATAGAATCTTTGGACCTGCAAGTTTGAGGAAGACCAAGTATAAAATCTATACTAACCTCCACCCAAGGATGACAAGGCACGGGAAGTGGAAGATATAATCCTTGAGGAAGCAATCGGCTCTTGGCTTTCTTGCATATAATACACTTCTCCACAATTTGATGTACGTCCAGAAATAAGTGTGGCCAAAAGAAATGCTCTTTAAGAGCCTCTAAAGTTTTCTTTTCTCCGAAATTTCTAGCTAATCCTCCGCCATGTGCTTCTCTAATAAGGGAAACCCGGAGTCTTCCACTTGGGATACATAACTTTCCTCCTTTAAAGAGAAACCCATCCATGAGGTAATAGCCACAATCCTCCTTTTAAACGCTCAACTCATACCACTTGCTGAAATCTTGATCATCTTTATATGCCTCCTTAATCCATTGAAAACCAAAGAATTTAGTGGATAACTCGGTTAGAAGGACATACCTCCTCGATAATGCATCGGCTACCAAGTTTACTTCTCCCTTATTATATTTGATTATATACAGATATCTCTCAAGAAACTCCACCCATTTGACATGTCTTCTATTCAGCTTACCTTGGCTTTTAATGTGACAAAGAGCTTGATGATCCGAATGAATAATAAACTCTTTAGAAAACAAATAATGTTGCCATACCTCGAGTGCTCGAATAACAACATAGAACTCTTTGTCATAGGTCGAATAATTGAGGGTATCTCCCTTGATTTTCTCACTAAAATATGCAAGTGGTCTTCCCTCTTGCATAAGGACAGCACCTATCCCGACTCCGGAAGCATCGCATTCCACTTCGAAAACTTTGTTGAAATCGGAGAGACTTAGCACTGGCGCGTTGCAAAGCTTGTGCTTAATGAGTTCAAAACTCTCTTGAAAATTAGGCGTCCATTCGAAATCTCTTCCCTTCTTAGTGAAATCGGTGAAGGGAGCTACAATAGAGCTAAGACTTTGAATGAATCGCCGATAGAAGGATGCTAACTCATGGAAGCTTTGGACGTCCGAGACACCCTTCGGTACAGGCCAATCCCGAATAGCTTCCACCTTGGTTTCATCCACTTCCATTCCTTCCTTGGATATAATAAACCCCAAGAATTGAATTCTTGGTTGCACAAAGGAACACTTCTTCGAATTGCCAAAAAAGCTTAAAATCA
This sequence comes from Begonia fuchsioides, assembly GCA_003255005.1. Classification (NCBI taxonomy): domain Eukaryota; kingdom Viridiplantae; phylum Streptophyta; class Magnoliopsida; order Cucurbitales; family Begoniaceae; genus Begonia; species Begonia fuchsioides. The sequence goes on along the minus strand of QAOC01038431.1, from coordinate 88,953 downwards.
CGGAGGTTATCAAACAACATCTTAAGGTGTTCTCAGTGGCTATGCATATCAAGACTAAATATCAATATATCATCATAATAGACCACCACAAAGTTTCCCAAGAAATCTTTAAGTACGTAATGCATAAGCCTCATAAAAGTACTACGGGCATTAGATAGCCCGAAAGGCATTACTAACCATTCATGGAGGCCGTACTTTGTTTTGAATGTTGTTTTCCATTCGTCCCCTTCCTTCATGAGGATTTTGTGATAACCGCTCTTTAGATACACCTTTGAAAAACAAAAAGCTCCGCTAAGTTCATCTAACATGTCCTCGAGCCGAGGAATCAAAAAACGATATTTGATAGTTATTTGGTTGATGGCTCGGCTATCAACACGCATCTGAAAACTACCATCCTTCTTTGGAACCAATAAAGCGGGCACGAAACAAGGACTTAATGATTTCTGGATATCCCTTTTGTCAAGAAGTTCTTGAACTTGCCGATTTAACTCCTTAGCCTCCTTGGGATTCAACCTATAAGAAGGCCGGTTTGGAAGGATTGCTCCCGGTCGCAAATCTATTTGATGTTCGATTCCCCAGAGTGGTTGTAGACCGATTGGTAACTCTTCCAGGAAGACGTCTTGATACTCCTCAAGGAGTTCTCAGATCTCTTTAGGAATTTCTCCAATCCCTTCAATCCTTTCTCAGAACAAGATAAGTATCATCGGATTTCCTGCCAAAATAGTCTTCAATAATTCTTTCTTAGTCATAAACAAATTGGTTTTGGCCAAGTTCTCCTCCCTCATGATTTCATCCTTGGCCTCTTGATCCGGTTAAAGAGGGGCCAATTTGACAGATCGTCCATTAAATTTGAAGGAATATTGATTTGTAAAACAATCATGAATAACCCTACGATCGAATTTCCATGGTCTCCAAGCAATAAATGGCTTGCACTCATGGGAACCACATCACACATTACTTTATATTTGTACCTTCCGATTGAGAATTCAATGCACACTTGCTTGGTAACCTTGATATCCTCCTTATCATTCAACCAACACAAATTATAAAGACTCGAATGCAAAGTAGTTTTCAACTCGAGTTTGTCAACTAAATCCCGAGATGCTACGTTAGTGCAACTACCTCGTCAATAATAAGTGAGCATACCTTATCTTGGATCAAACACCTACTATGGAAGATATTCTCTCGTTGGAGTTCCTCTTGTCGATTTTGAGTAGTAAGCACTCTTCGGATAACCATCAATAAGGGGCCATCTTGTACTCGGCATTCTTCTTCATCGGATTCCAATTTCATATCTAATTTTTGTTGGTGGTTGGAACCACTTCTTAAGGTCATTCTTCAAACATTAAAAACACACAAAAACAGAGGGGAAAAGGAAAGTGGGGAGGGATTTATGGCTCTAATACCAACTGACACACAATTGGGATGGATTTAGGGAGAGGGTTAGAGATCGGGTAGGGTTTGTGAAAAACCCGATAGTCCAGAAACATGAACGAATTTGTGAGGGGGATAACTCAGCGATGAGATCGAGTTTATGGCTGAAATTTTGAGTGTAGCTTTGGGGAAAAGTTAAGTAATTTACCTCCAAAAATGAAGGCAATAACTGAGATGGATTGGTCGGAATTTGATGGAACATTAACTAGGGTCTGGCGTTTTCCGGAAATGATGAGCGGCGGAGAAAATGAATTTACAAACAAAAATAAAGATGGATTGAACAGCTTGTGACCTTCAAGCTCACCCTACATCCTTGAAGAAGGCTGGAGACTTTGAAGCTTTAGGAAATCCTCAGCTCGGAGGAAGAAAACCTTGCAAAACTGACGGTTGCCGGAGGAATTTTGGCTACCGGTTGAAGTTTGAAATGCCCTTGATAGAACAGTAACCGGGGTCTGGCGGTTGCCAAAAATGATGAGCGGCGGAGAAAATGAATTTACAAACGAAAATAAAGATGGATTGAAGAGCTTGTGACCTTGAAGGTCACCCTACATCCTTGAAGAAGGCTGGAGACTTTGAAGCTTTAGGAAATCTCCAGCTCGGAGGAAGAATACCTTGCAAAACTGACGGTTGCCGGAGGAATTATGGGTACTGGTTGAAGTTGGAAATGCCCATAAAGGGAGAAGCTCAAAAAGCAACTTCAATTCAAATTCCAAATTGAAGATTACAATCATGCCAGGGAAGGTTTTAACAGCAACAAAGAGAGGGAAACAGAGAGGGAAATTTGGTGGCCAAAGTCATGCATGAAGGATGCTAGAAATGAAGAAAATGAGGCAAAATTTTGACAAATGAGATTGCAAGGACTTGCAAGCCACGTTTCCTTGAATCTCTTCTGCCAATTTTCCCTTCTTTCTTGGCCCTAAATACCTTTATTTCAGCCAATTAAACCCTCATGCAAAGCTTGCAAAATTCAATCTAAAACCCTAGCCGAGAAACCCTCTCGGGTTCTCTAAATGTTCAACGTAAAATTTACGTAAAAATTAACCTAAAAATGCAAGAAAATTCCTTCACTTTAAGGAGATGTTGGTCAGTTGAGTCGTGGGTCAATTTATCACTTATGCATGGGACTCCAACTCACCATGCAACATGCATCTTCAACTAAGATCAGGCGCGGGTTCGGATTCAGAGGTCTCGGGTTGTGGTTGCAATTCCGCCTCATGTCTAAGCCAAGTTATCGCATAATTTTGTCTTTCTTGGTCCTCTAAAGTTGGCTTAGAAATTTGTAAATCTTCATTTAATTTTCCTGCAAAAATAACACACAAATTAGAAAATTCCCGAGCTCGGGCTCAAGTGTGATGCGGACATCAAGCAAGATTTAAAAGAGATGACGGAGGAAAGCAAATCTATCACAGGGCCAATGACTCAGGCTCGGGAAAAGAAATTTAAAGATCAATTATGTTTAAACACTAAGGATTTTCTCAGCCATCAGCCCCCACACGATCAATCCACCATCAAGATGGAGTTTGTCACAATTATTGAAGTACACAAGTAATTAACTTGTATTAATATTTACATGTCAATATGTGAATTATGCTACAAGTTCCACTAGTGAAAGGAGGTAGGAGCTGAGGTTGTAAACTTGTACACCTCACTCATTTGTGGTAGGTAGGGTAGGTGGGAGTTTACAAGATTAGAAACCACTCCTTTTGGGTAAGTAGAGTATGAGGTAATGACTAGAACACCTCACACTTTTGGTAGGTATGTTGTAGTATAAAAGGAGGTGAACTTGTACATTTGGGACAACTTGAATTGAATGAAAGTGTTATCCTTGTGAGAGATATTCTCCCAATTAACAAGCGTTGTTCGGTCTTTCATCGGTAAGTCCAACAACATTATTTTCCGACTTATCAAGCGGAATTCCTCCGTTTGTGGCATCTTCCCCAACTAAGGTTCTTTGTCACATCGTTGTTTTGGGTCTGTAGCTTTTCTAAGCTAAGGTTCAAATACTCGTCGTTCAAATTCTAATGTAATGATGTTAAGGTTGTTTGGAATCAAGTAAAGAAAGTGAAGGAAATAAGTTGTATTTTGCAGCTTGGAATCCAAGTAAGTGAATCTTGCATGTCTTTGGCCCTTCGGGGACTACATCACACATAGTAGGATTAAGGTTGTATAATTAGAAACAAATAAAAGTGAATGCAAATTGGTTACGGTTAATAATAAGTAGAATAAGAATACTCTGTTTGGGGTGTATCGCACTGTGCACCGGCCGAAGTGTTTGGGTTTGATTGGTGTTTGTTTGACATTGTTTGATGGTTGCTAGGTTTAAGTAAAATAATGAAGTAAGTTTATGTTAAGTATACTTAAGAGATAACAATTATCTTCATTTGGAGACGTTTGTTTATGTTGATTGGGAGATGTTTTATGCATGCTTTATGTTTATCTTATGAATGTCACGTTGTGCACGTATGCCATTTTCATGCATCATGTCTTATGAAAAGAACGAAAATGTTTTCCATGCATGTTTTCAAACGTCACCAAACCGAATGATGAGGGTGGGATGGGAGGAGCCTGTTTGTGCTAACTCTTGTTCTGAAAATCCTGAAAGTTCTATGCATGAATGTACGTAACGAATGAATAAGGTAGAACCACGAGGGGGAAAGCTTGGTCACGAGGACCAAGTAGAACCACGAGGTGGAAAGCCGAACATGTAAATAACTGGTAGAACCATGAGGTGGAAAGCTCGGTCACGAGGACTGGGTAGAACCACGAGGTGGAAAACCGGATCGATAAGTAAGAATAATGCAATAAAGAATGAAATGAATATGCATGTTTTAGAAAATCACGCTCATTTTACACATGTCACTTTATACAATTTCTTACTGAGTCTTAAGCTCATTAGAATAAGCTTTGTGATGTAGGTGATGAAAACGAAGGTGAAGAACTTAGTTTTCACCACATGATGTGATGCTTTGGAGGAGGCTTGCTCAGGCCGTGCATGCACTGTTAAATGACGACCCGTGGGAATGAACGAAAGAAAGAAGTTTTGATGTATTTTGAAAGTACTATGTTTTAAGATTTGTTTTGTGAAATGTTAATTACATATGTAAACTAACCCTATGTATGAATAAGCATGTTTTGGAAATGCGTTTTGAATTATGGTAACAATGAGTTTGCTATTTACTTAATGACTTCCTCTGTGTTTTCAAGAAAATGATTTATATAAATTAAAGATTTCAAGGAAAAGAAAACAATTTTACCATGGCTTTTCAGTGTTTTTTTTATAAATAAAAAAAAACGGGATGTTACAGAGGAGGTATAGCTGATGCAGATGCTTGGATCTTTAAGTGACGACCAGTGGGAGATGTATTTTGATGTTTAGTGTTTTTTTTTTAAATGTGTAATGTTAAAAGAGATTGATAATACATATTTAGCAAAGTTTGTAAATTAACTTTATGTTTTGAACGAATACAATGTTTGATTAAGAAATTTTATATGGTTAATTGATGTTCTCATGTAATGGATTTAACTATCATTAAGTCTTCCGCTGTAGTTTTTATAAAATGTGTTAAAATAGTATTTTTCTTATGCATAAAAAGCAAGTATGAAAATGGGATGTGACATTTGGAACCCTAAACCCTAAACATTTAACCTTGGAACTCTAGAAACCTTAACTTTGTAACTGTGAACCCTAAACCTTAAATCCTAGAACCTAGGACCTCGAGAACAATGAACCCTAAAATCCTTACCCTTGAATTCTTAGCCCTGAACCATTAAACCCTAAACCCTTGAACGCTAAATGATGAACTTTTGATAGAATCTCCTAAACCCTAAAAATTTAAAGTTCAAACCCTTAAACCCTTAAGCCTTATAACCCTTAACCGTGAACTTTGGAACTCAAGAACCTAAACCTTGGAACTTGAAACCCTAAACCTTAAACCTTGGAACCTTGGAATCCAAGACTCTAAACCTTAAAACCCTGGAACTCATAAAACCTAGACCATGAACCCTCACCCTCGAACCCTTAACTCTACAAGTAAGGAACCTTGAACCCTAGAACTTTGAACTGTAGAATCCAGAAACCTGATCCCTAAACCCTTATACCTTGGATGACTAAATCCTGAGAGAACCTTAGAACCTTGAACCTTAGAACAATAAATCTTAAGCAACAAAACCCTAGAACACTGGAACCTTGAATCCTAAACCCTTGACAACTTAACCTTGAACCGTAGAATCTTTAAACATTGAACCCTTCAATGTGGAACCCTTGATGATATGAACTCAACTGATAAAGATTGATCATTGATCGAATACAGAATATAAAAAAGTAAAGATAGAAAAAAGTCGATGGACGTTTGAACCTTACCTTAGAAAGAGCTTAAGACTTGAAACAATAATGCGTCTAAGAAACTTGAATAGGAAAGATGTCACAAACGAAAGGATTCTGTTCGATAAGTCAGAAATGAAACTATTGGACTTGCAATGAAAGACTAAACAACACGTTGAAAAGGAGTTCTCTCACAGTATTATTCTCAAAACTCAACTTGATTTCAAATGGAAAATCTAGTACATATTTACAGGAATTATTCCCCACCTAATTTCTCTTCTCTCAACCTCACCAACTTTGTTACCGACTTTCTCACCAACTTTCTTACCTACTTTCTCACGTACTTCCATTATGACATGCAACATAGATTATAGATAAAGTAAGTACATAATAATATAATTCATAATAATTCCATCTTAACCTATGTGCACTTGAATGCATGTCATGCATTTAAATTTGATGTCTTGAATAATAACAATGTCACAATTGAGAAGTTCTTGGAAATATATGCTTAGTTTTTTACCAAATTCTTTTCTCAATCTTGTGTCATATTTTCTTTCATGCTTGCGCTTGTTGCATTTAGGTCTTCCCATTTACACTTTCGTGATGTCCTAATCATTCCCTCAATCTTTAAAAGGATTTGTCTTAAAATCATCTTTTGCATCAAAAGGAGATAAATAAAAAAACGTTGAAGGTGGCGCTAACATTATACTCACCAGGAAGATCTAAACAGTATGCATTATCATTGATGCACTTGAGAATTTGAATGGGGCCATCTCCATATGGTAGTAGTTTATACTTGCTTTTGGTTAAAAAGCGTTCCTTTTGCAAATGCAACCACACCCAATCTCTTGGTTCAAAAGTTACACTTCGTCGTCCTTTGTTAGCATGTTTCACGTATTGTTCAGTTCTCAATATTTTACCTTATAGTCTCATGAAGCTTCACAAGTTCTGCCTTCTTGTTTTCATTTAAACAAACACACTAAGAAACAAGTAAAAAATATAAATCCAGAGGAGTTAGTTGATTAAAACCATCTACAATTTCAAAAGGTGGAAACTTAGTAGATGAATAAACTGAGCAATTATTAGAAAATTCAGCATGTCGTAGAAAATATTCCAAACTATTAATGTTTGTCTTTATGATTGATTGTAGAAACAACTTCTGTTTGTCAATCAGATCATGGGTGACAAGTGGTGAAGACTAAAAGTTTGGTACATAATTTATCCTATAATGTTTTCCAGTAATAACTTAAAAACTTTGCATCTCTACCAGATATGATGGTCTAAGGAATCCCATGCATAAAAAAATTTCTCAAAAAAATAAATCAGCAATATGGGTCACATAATCAAATTTATGACACAAAATAAAATGTGCCATTTTGAATAATCTATCCACCACAACAAAAATTGAATCATTACCTCTCTTACTTTGAGGAAAACTTAACACAAAATCCATCAAAATATCGATCCATGGAGCGTTAGCGATGGGTAGCGGCATGTACAAGCCACTGAGTTGGATTCTAGACTTAGCTTATTTACATGTAACACATATGTTGGAAATCCTTTTGACATCCCTTTTTAGACGTGGCCAGTAAAAGTGCTTTTGGATGACACCTAAGGTCTTTCCTATCCCAAAAGGCCCCATAAGACCTCCTCTATGTGCTTCTCTAAATAAAAGTTCCTAATCGAACAATTAAGAACACATAGTTTATCTTTCTTGAAAAGAAAACCATCATGTCTGTAGTATTCCCCAGAATTAGTTTTCTCACAAACCCTATATAGTTCTCTGAAATTATTATCACTAGGGTATGTATCTTTTACAAAATCAAATCCAAGTAGTTTAGATCCAAAGGAGGAAATGAGAACATACTTGAGAGAAAGGGCATCAGCTACCACATTCTCCTTACCTTTTTTGAAATAGATGATGTAAGGAGACGGCATTATGAATTCCATCCATCTCGCATATCGTCTGTTAAGCTTGTGTGGGTTTTTAAGAAACTTGAGAGACTCATGATTTGTGAAAATGATGAATTGTCGTGCCAATAGAAGTCGTGATGTTTCAAATGATCTAACCAATGCGTAAATTTCCTTGTTGTATAAAAGATAGTTAAGGGTCACTCCTCCCAACTTCTTACATAAATATGCAATTGGACGATGATCATACATTATAGCTCCAATCCCCACACCTGAAGCATCACACTCAACTTCAAATGGTTTCTTAAAATTATGTAAAGCAAACAAAGGTGGATTTGTCAGCCTCAACTTAATCTATTGGAATGCCTCTTCACGTGCTTTCATCCACTTAAACACCACATCCTTTTTTATCACCTCGGTGAGTGGGGCAGCAATGGTGCTGAAATCTTTAAAAAAAATGATGACAAAAACTTACAAGTCCATGAAAGCTGCAGACTTGGTTTGCATTTGTTGACGTCGGCCACTCTTCAATTGCCAAAACTTTCTCTTGATCAACTTGTACTCCTTGCTGACTAACAACAAAACCCAAAAAGACCACCTGATCGGTGCAAAAAGTGCACTTGTTCTTGTTAGCATATAATTTTTCTGTCCTAAATACTAGAAATACTTCTTTCAAGTATAAGATATGATAATTAATACCCTTGGTGTAGATTAATATATCATCAAAATGAACTACAACAAATTTATGTATGAATGGATGTAAGACATGATTCATCAACTTCATGAAAGTACTAGGACCGTTTTTCATGCCAGATGGCATAACTAACCCCTCGTATAATCCATGCTTTGTTTTGAAAGTGGTTTTCCACTCATTGCCTTCGTTCATTCGCATTTGGTGCTAACCACTTTCAGGTCAATTTTTGAAAAGAATCATGCACCATGCATTTAATCTAGCATATCATCTAAACGAAGAATATGGAAACGATATTTTACCGTGATGTTATTGATAGCTCTACTATCAATGCACATACTTCATTCTCCTTCTTTCTTTGAGACTAGTAAAACTAGAACTGTACAAGGGCTTAGGATATCGATAATGTAGACTTTAGCCAATAGTTCATCCACTTATCGTTAAAGTTTGAGCTGATCTTTTATACTTCCTTTGGCAACATAGGAACAAGGTTAATCATTCTCCTGGAGAATACAACTAAGTACTTATTTGTGTACCCATCATGCGTCACTTGTCGATCATATTGCCAAGGATGCCCAAATAGAATATGGCCATCTTCCATAGGAACCACGTCACGTAATACTTCATCCTCATACTTGCCTATACGTGATAAACACTTGTTTGTTAACTTTAACTTCTCCACTTTGGTTGAAACATTGCAACTTATACGGTCGTTGGTGCTTTATCATGGATAAACCCAATTTGTCCACCAAAATAGTACTTACAACATTAGTACAACTCCTCATGTCAATTATCATACTACATACCTTGTTTTGAACATGCCATCTAGTGTGAAAGAGGTTCTCTCATTGTACTCCATCATCAAGTACTTTTGGTTGAGCATTCAAAGCTCTCTGTGTAACTAGTAACTCTCCTTCTGCAGCATACTCCTCTTTGAATTCATCAGTGCTATCATGTTTGGAGTCACCATCCGTCTCAATTTTTCCATTATCTCGTATTACCATTACCATCTTGTTAGAGCATTGGCTAGATACGTGACCCCTTTCCTGAAATTTAAAACATTTGATATCACGATTTTGAGATGTAGATGGATCAAATTTACCTTGGATTTCCAGACTAGGTGTTCTTGCTTTTTGATCTTGCTCTGTTTTAGCAATCTGTTTGTCTTCTCTTTTCATGTAATTAGGCTTCTAATTAGAAGAACTATTGCCCAAAGAAGAACAGTTTCACTTTTTGATCTTGGATTCACATATCAGTAGCTCTCTTCCCATTTCGTCTCCTGCTTGAGTTTAATTGATCCCACTAAGTAATAACATAATCAAAAAACTCAAGAGCAGCGAGTTTTACCTTTTTTTTCTTTTAAATAATTGTGGCAGTCAAAGATTATTTCAACATTCTTTTCCAACTCAAAATATGTATTTGGATAATTCTTTCCTTGGAAAGATGGGATTTGCATCTTGATGTTGTTCAAGCTATCATCCGTTCGGTTTAAATGCTTTTCTAGAATTTTTTTGATTCCTCCAAATATCATCATCTGAAATGTCATCTACCATATTAAGAGTATCATCTACAGAGTCATCTCTTCCTCTTCGGGGGGGGATTTCTATTTCGATTGTGTTGTTGTTGTTATTGTTGTTGACCATTTTTAATGTTATGCAACTGATCATTGAGACGGTCAAACTAGTCTTTCATTAATTTTCTCACTTCAACCATCAAGATATTAAATTAAAGCCTGTCATTGCATTGCGGTGCGACACCATTGTTAGAGTTCAACATTTGTATAAAAAGTTGAACCTCCAAGAAACTGTTTGTAACGACCCGATTCCCAGGTACGTCGCTCGCTGCTTTCCTTACTTACTTTCTTACTAAATCCGACGACCCGAGAACCGGTCCGTTACTGGGTTCTTACTTACTTACTTACATTACTTTCTTACATTGGTGGAAAACATGTTACTTTAATTTCTAAAAAAACTATCTTTAGTTTATAAAATAGTTTACAAGGAAAACCGTCGAATAATAAAAACATACATTTGAATTCCACCTTTAAATAAAATACATAAGCATTTAATAACTTAAATCTGCAGCAGAAGAAAATAGTTCAACGTAATATATATTCATTTTGAAAGCTTTGTAATCCATCACTCCAAAGTAATATATACATTTTAATTACATCTTCAAAACATTCAAAACATTCAATACATTTTGTAATATAACTCTGTGTGTGTCATGCATCACTCCCTGTTGGTCATCACTCAATAAACTGTATCATTTGGACACTCCTCTGCACTAACTCCTTGGTCAGTCACTTGCACCATTTCCTCCATTACATTCCTTACATTGCAAAGCCTAAACTATGAGCCTAAAGCTCAGTAAGTAGCATAACTACAAAATGCATTGCATAAGTATGCTATGTTGTTAAAACAATGCACAATTTCATTCACGTTTCTTAGGTTTCATATCTTCTTTATCTTTGGAAATATTACAAGATATCAAGAACACATCCCTCGACCTACTTCAACTTCTACTAGGCCCACTTACATTACTGCTTGGAGTGTTCAGGCTTGTAATAACCATTTACTTTACTGTTCTGCTTTTCATGTTCTTAATTCATCGAAGACGAAACATAATTGGCGTCCCATACCACCAATCATATCTCGTTTACCTCCAATTACGTTGTAAAACTATGCATGAAAATAGTTCGTTGATATTTTGTAAAACTATGATGCATGACCATGTGACTATGAAACATCTTTTAAATCACATCAAGCATAACATGAAAATAAGTATATCATCAAACATGTCATGAAAACAACATACAATGCACATCAAACATACATCATAATCTTTGCAATGTAGTCCCACTTAAGGGCCAAACAATCTAAATACTAACTTACCTTCATAGCTAGATTGAGTTTATCCACTTGAGTCCCCTTTTTAATCCAATCGATGACCTAAACCTACAGATCATTTAAGGATCAGAATTCAGGTAACATAACCTGTTTTATTGTGTAGAGACATAACTTTTTATCCCATCTTTGAACAACTATAACTTCCTCTATATTGATCCATTTGTGATGCTACGGGTGTCAAATTATTCCTTAAAGAGTCTACTATAACTTCTTAGAAGACACCAAATTCACAAAACTAACGTAGCATAAAGTGTCGATCAATGTTGACATAACAGTGAGCATGCATCTCTGGAAACCAAGGAACGGTCGACCTAACCTATAAGGGGTCGACCCATGCTGACAAAACAGAGAGCATGTGTTCTGAATTTGGGAACCAGTCGACCTAACCTATTAGGGGTCGACCGCAGCTCTCCCCTGTTTTTGTCTACTAACTTCCAACATCCATAACTTTTTCTACAAAAGTCTACTTTAACTCTTATGAAGCACATAAACTCAAGTTCGTGCTAAAATTTGCCCGAATCTCCAAAACTCTAACTTTGTGCCTAATTAACCGATTTCATAGCAATTAACATGAAATCATTCATATTTATCCACCAACTCAACCAATACCATCATATTATCCTTACTTAACCTAAAAGAAACTCAGAGGATAGAATAATACCTTGAACTTTAGCTTCCACGAAAACTTCAGAGTTTTCCACCTCACAATACCTCTTTTCTTTCTCAATCTCACTCTTCTCTTGATCAAGACGTGAGAACTTAGAGTAGAATAGGGAGAAGGAGTCGTGCTGGTAGGGAAATGGCAGACCATGCCTTCTTATCTCCTTAATCAAACAAAAAAAATCAATGTTTCCCTCACGTCCATCCATCAGGGTTCTCCACGTTTTGGCTGACTTTTCAACTCAAATCGAGAAAGTGTCCACCGCTCGTCCATGGTGTCGACCGAAGGAATTCCCGAGAGTTATTTGTGTCGATCGTTCGATCGTTGGGTCAACCGAAGGAAATCCCAAGAGTTATTTGTCTCGACCTCTCCTCGATCTTGGGGTCGATCAAAAGTATACAATTGTGTCGACCCCTCCTCGATCCTAGGGTCGAGCGTTAGTACTTCGGATTGTTATATTGTGTCAACCCCTCCTTGATCCTGTGGTCGATCGTTAAACAAGGTGTCAACCGCTAATCCATAGCGGTCGACCGATAAACAAAGTGTCGACCGCTAATTCATAGCGGTCGACCGGAAATAAATTATTTCCTGCATCACCTTCAACCTACTAATTCACCAATATCCAAAATACCTTAACACTCTAATATTTAAGCAACATTCATTTTAATAAATCTTAAACGTTTCAATCTTAAAGTCACAAAATTCTAAAATAAAAATGAGGGTTGTTACATTGTACCCTCCTTAATAAAAATTTTGTCCTCAAAATTTAGACTTCAAACATCTCTGGATACTTTTCCTTCATTTCTTGTTCTCTTTCCCAAGTAGCTTCCTCCACGTTATGATTTCGCCATAGAACTTTCACCAATGGAATTTGCTTGTTCCACAACTCCTTTATCTTTGTATCCAATATGTTTATTGGTTCCTCCTCATAACTCATAGTTGGCTCTACTTCTATCTGCTCTGCTTCGATCACTTGGGATGGATCACGAATGCATTTTCTTAACACTGACACATGAAACACATTGTGAACACCCGCCAAGTATTCTGGTAATTGCAACATATAGGCCATGTTTCCCACTCTCTTCAAAATATTAAATGGTCCAATGAATCTCGGTGCCAATTTACCTTTCTACCCAAACCTCATCATACCTTTGAATGGCAAAAATTTCAAAAACACTTAATCTCCCTCCATAAATTCTAGTGCTCTTCGTCGCCGATCCGCATAGCTTTTCTGACGATCTTGGGTAGCCTTCATCCTTTGTTGTATGGTTTTCACTTTTTCTACAGTTTGTTGTATCATTTCGGGTCCATAGATTTTAATATCTCCGGCATCATTCAAAAATAATGGAGACCAACATCTCCTTCCATACAACTCTTCAAATGGAGCCATACAGATAGACGACTGATAACTGTTGTTATATGAGATTTCCACTAGTGGTAACAACATGCTCCATGACTTTTGAAAATCAATAACGCATGCATGCAACATATCCTCCAGGATTTGAATAGTCCTCTCAGTCTGGCCATCTGTTTGAGGATGAAATGTCGTGCTAAATGCCAACTCTGTTCCCATAGCTTTGTTTAAACTCTTCCAAAATCTTGAAGTAAACTTCCGATATCTATCAGATACAATACAAACTGGAACTCCATGTAATCTTATAATTTCCTACAAATATAACTCAGTATACTTTTCCACATAAAATTTTGTTCTTACAGGAATAAAATGAGAAGTTTTGTCAAACGATCAATAATTACCCAAATGTTGTCATGACCTTTAATCGTTGTAGGCAATCCGACTAAAAAAATCCATAGAAACATGGTCCCATTTCCATTCTGGAATTACCAATGACTTAAGCATTCCTGCAGGCCTCTGATGTTCTACTTTTACCTGTTGGTATACGACACATGATTCCACATATTTCACGATATCCTTTTTCATTCCCGGCCACCAAAAACACTGTTTCAAGACTTGATACATCTTTGTATTTCCTGGGTGAACCAAAAATTTTGAAGAATGAGTTTCCCTCAATATTTCATTCCTCAATTCTCTGTTACGTGGAACATACCATCGATTACGGAATTTAAGTATACCTTCCTTTGAACATTGAAATTCATGAGAATTAGGCAACTGCCCTTCCATAAACATCATATACCTTGTAACCCCCTTTTGAATTTCTCCAATTCGATCCAACAGATTTGGTTTCATAGTTAAAGCAGCCAACAAAGCTGTTAGATTTGGTACAACTTCAATGTCTGCCCTCTGCAGCTCATTACAAATTTCTACCAAAATTTGCATCATCTCAACTTGCACTTCCACTGACTTCCTGCTCAGTGCGTCAGCTACCACATTAGCCTTTCCGGGATGATATTTAATCTCTAAATCGTAATGTTTAACAAATTCCAGCCATCGCCGCTCTCTTAAATTCAGCTCTTTTTGTGTGAAAAGATACTTGAGACTCTTATGGTCCGTGAATATCTCACAATGACGTCCATATAAGTAATGTCTCCAGATCTTTAGGGTGAAGACTACTGCTGCCAACTCTAGATCATGGGTAGGACAGTTCTTCTCATAATCTTTCAATTGTCGCAATGCATAAGCAATTACTTTACCTTCTTGCATCAGCACGCATCCTAATCCCATCAACGACGAATCACAAAATATAATCAATTCTCCATCTTTCATTGGAAGTATTAGTACTGGTGCTGAGGTTAACTTGTCCTTCAATAGTTAAAAACTCTTTTCGCAATCCTCTGACCACCAGAACTTCATATTTTTCCTTGTTAATCGCGTCATTGGCGTAGCAATCTTAGAAAATCCTTTAATAAATCTTCTATAGTACCCTGCTAAACCAAGAAAACTTTGCACTTCAGTTACATTCTTTGGTTGTGGCCATTCACGAACAGCTTGCACCTTTACTGGATCAACGAATACACCTTCTTTAGAAATCACGTGACCCAGAAAGTTCACCCGTTCTAACCAAAATTCGCATTTAGAGAATTTGGCATATAATTGATGTTGCTTCAATATACTTAAGACCATCCTTAAATGCTCCTTATGTTCATCTTCTGTCTTAGAATACACCAAAATATCATCGATGAACACGATGACAAATTTATCGAGATACTCACGGAATATCCTATTCATAAGGTCCATAAATGCCGCTGGAGCATTTTTCAAACCGAACGACATTACCAGGAACTCGTAATGTCCATATTGGGTTCTGAATGTAGTCTTTGGAATATCTTCCTCCTTTACTCTTAACTGATAATATCTTGACTGCAAGTCAATCTTTGAAAATACCCATGCACCCTACAATTTATCAAACAGATCATCAATCCTAGGCAACATATACTTATTCTTCATTGTCAATTTTTTTAATTCACGGTAGTCGATGCACATCCTTAGGGTTCCGTCCTTCTTCTTTACAAACAAAACAGGGGCTCCCCAAGGGGAGAAACTAGGGCGTATAAAACCCTTGCTCGACAACTCCTCTAACAGCCCCTTCAACTCTTTCATTTTGCTAGAGCCATTCTAACACGAAAATGGGGGGTTAAAGATGAAAGGAAGTGGGTGGATATTTGGATCGGGTAGGGTTTTAGAGAATAACGACAATTCGATAATTCCAGAATCTAGACTGGAATTTGGACAGCGATATCTCAATGATGCGAATGAGTATGCTGCTGAAATTTTGAGGGAAACCTTGGGAGTAGGTTGAGTAACAATCCTCCAAAAATGAAGGAAATCACGAGGATGGATTGGTTGGAAAACAATGGAACAGTAACGGAATTTTTGGTGGTGGCCGGAAATCTGCCGGCGGAAAGAAGTAAAACCAAACGAAAAATATTGATAGAAGGAGGAGCTTGTGACCTTCAACCTCACCCTAAAGTCCTTGAAGAAGGCTGTAGTATTGAAGCACCATGAAATCTCCAGCTCGGAGGGAGGATTCCTTTGAGATAACCTACGGTGGCCGGAGGGGCGCCGGCTGCCGGTTTGAAGTTGGAAATGCCCGTGAGAGGGAGTTGCTCAAAGCAACTTTAATTCAAATTCCAAATTGAGGTTACAAGCACGCCATGGGGGAGGTTTTATCAGCTGAGAAGAGAGGAAAATTGGAGGGAAAGTTTAAAGGCCAAGTCATGCAACATGCATGCTGGAAATGAAAATAAAAGGAGGGAAAATTGGACCAATGAGAATTCAAGAATGTGCAGCCACGTTGTCTTGAATTCCCTCAGCCAATTTTACCTTCTTTCTTGGCCCAAAATGCCCCTCTATCGGCTGAAGATCCCTCATGCAAAACCCTATGCAAAAGTGTGCAAAAGAAATAACCAAAATGAACCTAGCCGAGAAAACCTTTCGAGTACTCTAAAGTTCAATGTAAAAATTAACGTAAAAAGTATCCTAAAAATGCAATAAAATTCCTTCCCTCCAAGGAAAAGTTGATGAGTGGAGTCGTGGGACCTTTGATCACGTTTGCATGGGACTCCAACTCGCCATGCAACGTGACACTTCAATCGGGTTCGGGTGCGGGCTTGATTCCGGGAGGCTCGGTTATTGGTTGCAATTCCTCTTCTTCTTCACACCAAGTTATCACGTGTTTTGACCTTAATTTATCCTCTAAAGTTAGCTTTAACATGTATAATTCTTCAAGTAATTTTCCTGCAAAATTAACAAACATATTAGAAGTATATACTTATACATTACTTGACTCTATGCCAGATTTCTCAATCAGAACTACAGAGACCACAAAAAAGAACAAAAAGGGCAAACCAAGATGAATTGGAAATGGGTGGAGGAAAGCAAATACCCTTGTAGTGTCTGCTTGAGATATAGAAAAAGGCACTTTGGACAGTGTCTCGCCGGTACTGGACAATGTTACAAGTGCAAGGAAATGGGGCATAAAGTGAGAGAATGTCCCCAATTAAAGGAAGAACGATGAAAATTGATGGCAAACCTAAGAGTGCTTGCAGCGAGTGAACCTTGCCAGAAATATAGGAAAAGACACCTAGGAGAATGTATGTATGGCTTACGAGGCTGCAATATATACAAGGAACTAGGACATTATAGGTGAGATTGCCCCCAAAACAAGGATCAGCCCAGGGTGAAACCCCAAGTGTTCACGATGATTGAGCCCGAAGATTTGGAACAGCCCATGGTGATGTCAGGTACGCTTCCAATTAATAATGAAGTATATACTTATACATTACTTGACTCTATGCCACCCACTAGTTAGTAACCTATTCCCAATCTCTAGGTATGAAAAGATATCTCTTGTAAAAGATAGTAAGTAATTAAAATATGCCTAGAGTATCAAGTAGGGGGAGTCTCGTAAATCTATAAGATTGAATGTAAGGGTTTTGAGAAGAACTAGTTAAGGAGGTAAGGGGCAAATATATCTAGAAGACGTTTTGAGGTTTATCAAAATTTTCCCCACACTTAGATGAGTAAAGAAAAACTTAAAGTGTACTAGTATATTCAAGGTCTAAAGTTGGAAACTTATAGAGGAGTTAAAGTAGCTGGTACCAAGAACGTTAATCATGCTAATGTGGTGGCCAAGAATCTTGGAAATTTTGATGTGGATCCAGTGAGAATAAACTCAAAGGAGGTAAAGCAAAAAGTAGGTTTAAGGTTCTTCTCAAGCCAAGTTATGCCATAGACTTAAAGGAGTCATTTTGGAAAATGTGCTATCGGCACATGACGATGTATTAAATGCAAAGAGAATAGGGCATCTAGTGAGAAACTATCCCTAAATGAAAAAGTAACGACCAATAACAAATTCAAGGACGGGGAAATTAAGTAAGCTAACGATAAGGGATAAGTGTATGTCATTAGAGATTGACAACTTGTTCGATCAAAATGGACGATATTTCAAGATGACATTCATGAAGAATATAAACATTATGAGTTTTTGGAAGATATCTGTTAGAGTAACAAATCCACCAGTAGTTTTATGGACGTAACAAGTTGAATGTTTCAAACATTTTGGACAAGTATGTGGAGATGCACATCTAAAAGATAGTAAGATTAGTTGGAATCTCAATCTTCATTGTTTTGGAAAGACCATGAGAAAAGTTTAGAAATATGAACGGCGAATCATCCCCAAACCGGTAGTCGAATCAAAAGGGCAACCCAAATTTAGAAGACACGGTGAAAGCATGACTGCTAAAGTTTCAAAGTGCCATAGAGCAAGTCGTTGCCCTTAGTGAAGTTTACTCATACTCATTACAACTAAGCTACAATTAGTACAACCTTTATAAGGTGAAGTATGATGAGAAGTGTAAATTACCCCATATTAGATAACACTAGAGAACCGAATTATATGATCCAAATATGTTACAACAACTCAGGGATCAATATGCATGATTAGGAAAATAATTTGAGTGTCACGAGACCAACATGAGGGCTATGCTAGCTTAGATAGGACTCAAGTTTGGTTGAGGAAATATGGCATTCCTTAAAATTTCATCATTTAAAAGAGTAAGTGTCTTGGTATGAAGGAGGAAGACTCATCTCAAAAGCTATTGGACCTGTCTCAATTATAACTGAGATTGAAAAAGCAGCATACAAATTGGGAATTTCCATCAACTATACAAGGATTATACAAGGTAGTTCTCATATCGATGTCAAGAATGTCATATGGATCCCAATCAAGTGATTGAACTAAGTAATAGTATGATTATGCCAACCTTAATATAAGAAAAGTGTATGGTAAGGATGTAAAGATCCTAAATTTAATGATCAACGAGTTAAGAAGAGAGCAAATTCCTCTGATCAAAGTGCTATAAAAGAGCCACAAGATAGAAGAAACTACTTAGGAATGCCAAGGAGATATGAAATGGGGCTATCCTGAGTGGTTTAACCTACAATTTTGAGGACAAAATTTTTGTTAAGGAGGGTGGAATGTAACAACCCTCATTTGTTTTTAGAATTTGTGACTTTAAGATGGAAGTGTTTAAGGTTTTTTTTATGAATGTTGGTTAAATATTAAAGTATTAAGGTATTGTGGATCTTAGTAAATTAGTAGGTTAAAGGTGATGAAGAAAATATGTGTTAAGGGATGATAGATGTTGAGGTAGTGTTACACTTTTGAAATAGTAATTTAGATGATTTGGAAACAAGTTGAATGTTGGAACAAAAGTTGTTAATTGTTGAATGGAAGTTTGAGAAAATGGAAAATGGAAGGTTGTTAGTGAAGGACCGGTCGACCTATGAATAGTATCTGTCGACACCTTTGTCCTGAGGAACTTTGTCCGGCCGACCTACGTTAGAAATCGGTCGACCCTTGCAAGGTGAACCACCTTGACACAATGTTAAGATTAGCCGATTTCAGAAATTTTAAGTTCTTCAAATGAGTTTAAATTCTTCTCCTGAAAATTAATAGACTTGTTAATGGAACTATAGCATAGGACATACTTCATTTGAATGTCCTTTAAAATTAAAAGGTAAAAATCAAAGAGTTACTCAAAGATGGGTTCCCAAAGGAATCAAAGCTAACGTTCAAGGACCCAAAATGGTTTGGGTACCTAAAAGGAACACCTAAATTTCGTTGTGTAAGTTGAAGTCTCTCTTTCAAAGAATCTCTAGTATCTCGACAGTGGATGCTCGAGACATATGATGGGAGATCCCTCAAAATTCTCCTCCGTCAAGCAAAAGAAAGGAAATGTCACTTTTGGAGGGAATCAAAAAGGGAAGATAATTGGGATTGGAAGCATAGGTAACACTTCCTCTCCTATCATTGAAAATGCATTATTAGTTGACGGTTTAAAACATAATCTCTTGAGTATCAGTCAACTATGTGATAAAGGATATAGAGTTATTTTTTAATCTAAAACATGCATAATAGAAGATAGCTCAAGTAGAAAAATTTTATTCATGGGTTATAGAACTGAAAATGTTTATACTATTGATATGGATAATGTTGCTTGTTTTGATGAAAAATGCTTTAGTACAAATTCCTCTTTTGATAGTTGGTCATGGCATAGGAGGCTAGGTCACGTTAACATGAATACCTTAGCTAAGATCTCAAAGAAAAATCTTGTTAAGGGCCTTCCCAAAATACCTTTTGAGAAGGATAAATCTTGTGATGCATGTCAAATGGGTAAGCAAACAAAAAGTTCATTTGCTTCAAAAAGCGTTGTCTCTTCCTCTAAACCCCTTCAACTTCTTCACATGGACCTCTTCGGTCCTTCCAAAGTAGCAAGCCTAGGTGGTAAACACTATGCTTTGTGATTGTTGATGATTTTTAAAGATTCACTTGGGTATTCTTTCTTAGATCTAAGGATGAGGCAGACTTTTTCAGCTTTTAGGAAGAGAGTTCAAAATGAAAAAGATCTCTCCGTTGTAACTATTCAGAGTGATCATGGAGGAGAATTTGAAAATGAGAGATTTGAGCTTTTATGTCTTAAGAATGGTATCAATCACAACTTTTATTCCCCTAGGACTCCTCAACAAAATGGAGGTTTTGAGAGAAAGAATAGGTCTTTGCAAGAGCTAGCTAGAACCATGCTTAGTGAAAATGCTCTTCCTAAGTATTTTTGGGCTGAAGCCGTTGCCACAGCTTGTTATGTAATTAACCGAGTTTCAATTCGCCCAATCTTAGAAAAGACCCCTTATGAGCTTTGGATGGGGAAAACTCCAAGTGTCAAAAACTTTAGGCCCTTTGGATGCAAATGATATATCTTGAATACCAAGGACAACCTAGGAAAATTCGACTCAAAAACCGACTTTGGAATTTTTCTAGGATATTCATTATCTAGCAAAGCTTATAGGGTGTTCAACAAGAGAACACTAGTAGTTGAAGAATCAATGCATGTTTCATTTGATGAATCTCCTTCTTTTTCAAGTAATATAGACAAAAATGATGAGCTCGTAAAAGATCTAGATTCTTTGACTCTAGAAGAAAATAAGAAAGACTCTCTCGAGGTTTCTCCATCTGAAAATCCTCCAATCTCTCTAGAATCAGAGCCAGTGACCAATTCTAAAAGAGACCTTCCTAGAGAGTGGAAATATTCAAGAAGCCAGCCATTAGAAGATGTGGTTGGTGATCCCACATTAGGGGTTAAAACTAGAGCCTCTCTTAGGAATCTATCTGCCAATGTAGCATTTTTATCTCAAGTAGAGCCTAAGAAGTTCAATGAGGCCATAAAAGACGAAAATTGGATAATGGCCATGCAAGAAGAACTTAATTAATTTGAGAGAAACCAAGTGTGGGAATTAGTTCCTAGACCAAATGATCACACCATCATTGGAACTAAATGGGTATTCAAGAATAAACTAGATGAACATAGCATTGTCATTAGAAACAAGGCAAGATTAGTTGAAAAAGGTTATAATAAAAAAGAAGGTATAGACTTTGAGGAGACCTTTGGACCGGTGGCCCGAATGGAGTCAATTCGCATGCTTCTTGCCTATGCTTGTCAGAAAGACTTCACTCTATTTCAAATGGATGTTAAGAGTGCTTTTCTAAATGGATATATTATGGAAGAAGTCTATGTAGAACAACCTATGGGTTTTGAGGCCTTTGACAAGAAAGACCATGTTTATAAACTTCATAAAGCTCTCTATGGTCTTAAGCAAGCTCCTCAAGCTTGGTACGATAGGTTGAAGAATTTTCTCTTGGTTAGAGAGTTCAAAATGGGAAAAATTGACTCAACCCTCTTTACAAAACATGTTGGTAATGATCAGCTACTTGTCCAAATTTATGTGGACGATATTATTTTTGGAGCCTCCAACAAAAAACTGTGTGAAGATTTTGCCTCTCTCATGCAAGATGAATTTGAAATGAGCATGATGGGGGAGCTTAAGTTCTTCTTAGGACTTCAAATTAGACAATTTTTAGATGGAACATTTATTTGCCAAGAGAAATATATCAAGGAATTACTCAAGAGATTTGGAATGGACTCTTGCAAATCTTCCAGGACACCAATGAGTACCACAACCAAATTGGATAAGGATGAAGGAGGAAAAGATGTGGATATTAAGAAATTTCGTGGAATGATCAGCTCATTGTTATATCTAACCGCTAGCAGACCCGACATCCTTTTTAGCATTTTTTTTTGTGCTAGATTCCAAGCCTCACCTAAGGAGTCTCACTTGAATGCTGTTAAAAGAAATTTTCAAATACTTTAGTGGAACACTTGATCTAGGATTATGGTATCCCAAGGGTACTTCCTTTGACTTAATTGGATATTCTGATTCAGATTATGTCAGAAGTCTTGTGGATAGGAAAAGCACTAGTGGTATATGTCAATTCTTAGGTGAATCTTTAGTATCTTGGTTCTCTAAGAAACAAAACTCTGTGGCACTCTCAACTGCCGAAAGCGAGTATATAGCAGCCGGTAGATGTTGTGCACAAATTCTTTGGATGAAGCACACTTTAGAAGACTATAACCTCTCATTCTCTAAGATTCCAATTAAATGTGACAACACTAGTGCAATAAACATCTCCAAAAATCCTATCTTACACTCTAGAACTAAACATATAGAAATTAGATATCATTTTCTTAAAGATATGTCCAAGAAGGAGATGTTGTTTTGGAATTTGTCAATTCTTGCGATCAATTGGCAGACATTTTTACTAAACCTCTAAATGAGAAGACCTTTTGTGGGATTAGAATTCGATTAGGCTAGTGATCTCAACATCACGGCACGTTTAGTTCACCATATCACCGCCTACAATCTTTTGCCTAAGGACGGGCATAGAGATCACATAAGCAACATGGAACTTTATGTTCTCTACATGTTCTTTCATCGGCGTCGCTTCAATGTTTGTTTCATAATAATGAGGCGCATGATGGATGTTTTGGATGTGGCATCCAAGTCGTTACCCTTCAACCTTCTGCTAATGGAAATTTTTGCAAAGTAAGGAGTCGAGTTTCCTATTCCCTTGACATTTATCGAAGTTAGGAACCTTGATATCTATTCCGACTCCACACTTGCCCGTATGGGATTAGCTCAAGATGATGATGGAGTCTGGCACTACAAGAAAACCTTACCTCCCTGACCTCCTACCTCTTCCACCTCAAGTGATCCTCCCCTGACTGCCGATGAGATTCACATTCCTCCTGAGCATCGGACCACGAGTGGACAACATCGCTCTTCCTCCTTGTCCAAGAAAACCTTGCTTCCTCTGTTGAGTCTCTTCACAACAAGGTTGATGGTCTTAAGAAAAAAATTGATGTTTGGGATGAATACTTTGAAGAAGAAGATGACTGTGAAGAGCCAGCAACAGCGTGTCCTAGAGCTCCAGTTCACTCCTCTCCAGCCCTTAATGCTGAATCATTTCCTGCTCCGACTATTGAGCCATCTGTCATACCGGCTCATGATCCTGACACGGTAAAAATATCCTCCCCCGGTACGGTGTTGATCCCATCTTATGCAGGAACCGAGGTCCTCGACACTCCATCCACTGTGCCTATATCTTCTCCAGTCTTAGATATGCATGGTTCACCTCTTATAGGATCTCCATCGGAGTAGTTTTTAGTTTATTAGATATTTTGTGGTATTTTGTGGCATTAGCTCTTCGTGAATGTCTTAACATTTTTTTGATAATGCCAATGGGGGAGATAGATTGCATTATTCTATACAATTGCTTTAATTAAGATTGCATGAGCATAAAAAGTTATAACTGAATGTGCATAAAAAGTGATATTCTTTTTCTTAACTATTTCTATGTTCTAGTATTGGGAAGTATGCATATACTATGGGGGAGTAATTAAAAATTTGAGAACATAGTCAATTTATCTTTCAATTGCATTGTCATCATCAAAAAGGGGGAGATTGTTGGCTTTAAAGGCTTTTAAAGTAACCAAGTATTTTTTATGATAATCGTTTGTGAAAATGTATGAAAGCTAAATTATATAGCTAAATTGACCAAGTGTTGCAGAATTTTATAAGTTTTCTGAGGTTATATCGACCGATGTTCACATGTGTCGACCGCAACAATTCCAGAGAGGATATATATGTCAACCGCTATATACATATGTCGACCGCAACAATTCCATAGAACAGATGTATGTTGACCGCTATATACATATGTCGACTGGAATAACTTCAGAAAAGATATATATGTAGACCGCTACATACATATGTCGACCGCAACGTGACATGATATGGATGGCCCTAAAATTATCTTGCGATAAATGTTTATCTAATATGTTTGCTAATTTTGTAGCTCCTTATTTCATTGAAGAATTCAACTTTGGTCGGCTCCAAGCCTTCACCAAATTGGAGTCAAAACTTGGCTCAAGAGCCATTTGAAGGAAATGAGAAATTAGAGGACAACAAAGGTGGACATGGAGCAGCCCAATCCTTCCCTTTTGAAGTCAAGCCATGACCCAAGTGGCCCTTGAAGGAGGGAGAATGTTCCCTTGGAAAAATTAAATGTAACACTCGGATTTAGGGTTTAATTTTTGCACAAAACTTTATATTTTGTTCATGGCCATTGAGGCCATTTTAGGGAGCCAAGTAGGATGCCTTTTGGTGGAGATGGGACCACATGCTAGTGGTCCAAGCAACAAAACATGGGGACCACATTTCGATCCGTCACAGTTGGACCTCCGACGCTTTCTCAGCCGTTTTGACAGTCGTACTCAACTCCTATAAAAACAACGTCTTCATAAGAAATGTAGCAAACTTTCCAAGATTTCCAGAGAGTAGTCAAACATTTTAATTAGATACTGGTTTCCTGTCAACCGAAGCGATTACAAAGAGTCAAGTGCAAGAAAGTTACCCGGGAAGAATACTTTCCCCCTTTTGAAGTCCACAATCCTCAAGACATTGGTCCAAGTCCAATTCCAAGGGATAAGGACACCTTACTCTCAGTATTTTGAATGTGTTTCCTTTTGTTTCAGCTTTTACAAACCTTCTTTTAGGATTAGGGTTTTGAAGATGGGTTTCCCATGGGTTTCATGGGTTTTGTGGGTTTTGTGGGTTTTGTGGGTTTTGTGGGTTTCGTGGGTTTTATCTTTGTAGCTTGCATCTCTCTCTTCACTTGGATGGCTGATGATCTCCCAGGTGAACGTTGGAGACAAGCTTTGGTGACCATTGTACTTTGTCCGTCCAAATCAGGTAGGTTTTAGGTGGTGGTCCTTCCCCTTGCCTTTTGTGTTTTGTGCCAAATCGGGTAGGTTATGTTTTGACAATCCAATTGGCCCCTCTCTCTTGGATTTTGAGGGAGTTTTAAGTCCTCTTTGGAGGCATTTTGGAGCAGTTTTTTGTGAATGAAAATAGTGCTTCTTGCATAATTTCTTGGCTGTGTTTTCCGGCACCCAAGACTCGGCCCTCCGATGAGTAATATCCGGCGACTTCCGAGAGTTCTCTCCTTGGTGTTGGCTTTCCTTCCGAGCTAGGGTTAGCTAAGCCGTGCTGCATATCTCCAGCCACGCCCCGTGGTCTGTAGGGTGAGTGTGCAATCCAAAAGCTCTTCCTCCATCCCGGTTCTTTCCCAAGTTTCCTATCATCCCCTCCTTTCCACTTTTCCGGCAAGCTCTTTGAGCAGTCCCCACTGCCCTGTGCATAACGTCCGATTCCCTTGAGCTTTAACCCTCATTTTTGGAGGATAAACTCTTCTTTCTTCCCTCGACAAACCCTTAAACTTTCAGCTCCAAAATACATATGAAACTTGAGAAACGCCTCTTCTAACTTCACCCATTTTCTTGAGTTTTCGGGTTTACCCCTCTTTAACCGAGAGTAGGTGATCTTTTCTTCCTCCACCTACTTAAATCGTGTCATTTGGTATCAGAGCCTCCAATCCCTTCCCACTCTTCCATTTGAATCTTATTTTAGTTAACTTTTGAGTTTGAGAATGAACACTTGAAGAGGAGCCAACCTGAAATCTTACCGGGAGTAGATCAAAACAAAAAGATATGTCAACCGTACTAAGAAGCCGCGGAAAGCTTGATGAGTCTCCGGTTTCACTTCAAACCTCATGGTTTCCAGCCTTTAATCACTTGAGAAATTATTCTGAGGTTGGAATTCCTTCCTTTAGAGGGGCATTTGATGATGAAGAATATTATTGTTGGTTGGATTTAGTTGAAACACATTTTGTATGTAATAACTACTCAGATATAGGGAAAGTTCGTGTAGCCTCAAGTAGTTTTGCTTGTGACGCTTATAATTGGTGGCAAGATCTCAAAGAGGAAAGAATTATAAATGGAGAAGATGAAGTTAGAACTTGGAAAGCCTTAAAGAATCTAATGAGAAAGGAATTTTTGCCAAATGGAAAACTCGCTCACTGTCGAACAAAAAGTCACTATACAGATCACCTTAAACCGGATAACTTAGAGTGGTTAGATGAGATTAAAGTTTTATTGTGGGAAGCACGCCATGACTTTCGCAAGTTGGCTGAAAGCTATGCTAATACACTCCAACAACCTATGGAGGTAGAAACCGAGCAAGTGGAGGATGTTATTGTTCTTAAGGAAAATCCCAGCTCCTTGGAATCCGATGGTCCTTGCCCTTTTTTGGAGCACATACAAGGGGCTTTCCAAGAAGAGGAACATGAAGAAGACTTAGTGGCAGCACCTTTGTTTGCTTGGATTGATGGTACAAAGGAGCATGAAGAGCTCCTAGTGGTACACCTTAATAGCCACGTCAACCGAAAGGATGAAGTTGCCGAACCGCAAAAGGTTGTGGCCGTGAGGTATGTTCCATTTGATCAAGTTCTTAGTTATCTTCTTGATATTGGTTGGCTTGATAGTGGATATTTTAGTGGTGTGGACATAAACTTTTTGAAGGCGATTTTTGTTGTTGCTTTTGAGCATGCAAATTTTGGAGTTAAGGAACTTTTCTTAAGAAATTATACCCTTGTTTTCCCTAATTGTGAAATTGAGAAATTAATGAGGGACAACTCATTTGGAATTATGCATGATGATTTTAGAAGCTTTTTGAATTTGGATACATTTTTTCTATATGAACCGTGGTCATTGGATAAAAAAGATTTGTGTGATGAGATAGTAAATACTCGTGATTTTGAAGTTGGTACATCGGCCTTTAAAAATGCATTGTTTCCTTATGATAAGATTATGATTGATCATGTGATTGGGAACGAGGAGAAGTATATAAGTGCGTGGTTCTTTTTTTATTTTAAGATGGAAAAGTTTTCAACCAACCTTATGTTTTGGATGTTATCTTTATCTTGGGATGAACGTTTAGTTTGGGAAGATTCATCAAAGTTATTCCTAAAATTGAAATTCATTGATGGCAAGTGTATCATGGTTATTAGACCTCGGGCCAAGAAGGTGCTACCTATTATCAACTTTAATGATAGAGACTTTTGTGTTGTTTGGTATCCATGGTTTCTCGTTAATGATATTTTTGAAAGTATTGCGCCTTATGACAAGTGCATTGGTTATGAGGATGGATTTTTGATTGATGACCCGCAGCATGCCTTGTGTATTTTGAATGAATTTGTCATGTTGATAGTTGGATTTAAATGGATTGAAGAACCACATGGATGACTTTGGGTTATGAACTTTTTTTGGTGGTTAAATGGTTTACAACTTTCCATCATTCTAAAGTGTGGTGATAATGTAAAGTCTTGGTGTCCTAAAGGAGTGGATATAGAGAACACTGTGGCCATTGGATCTTTGAGAGGGTTTTGGATTTGAGGACTAATCCATATCAACCCCGGGAGGATGACATGATCTGGATGACCCTAAAATTATCTTGCGATAAATGTTTACCTAATATGTTTCCTTATTTTGTAGCTCCTTATTTCATTGAAGAATTCAACTTTGGTCGGCTCCAAGCCTTCACCAAATTGGAGCCAAAACTTGGCTCAAGAGCCATTTGAAGGAAATGAGAAATTAGAGGACAACCAAGGTGGACATGGAGCAGCCCAATCCTTCCCTTTTAAAGTCAAGCCATGACCCAAGTGGCCCTTGAAGGAGGGAGAATGTTCCCTTGGAAAAATTAAATGTAACACTCAGATTTAGGGTTTAATTTTTGCACAAAACTTTATATTTTGTTCATGGCCATTTGAGGCCATTTTAGGGTGCCAAGTAGGATGCCTTTTGGTGGAGATGGGACCACATGCTAGTGGTCCAAGCAACAAAACATGGGGACCACATTTTGATCCGTCACAGTTGGACCTCCGACGCTTTCTCAGCCGTTTTGACAGTCGTACTCAACTCCTAAAAAAACAACGTATTCATAAGAAATGTAGCAAACTTTCCAAGATTTCCAGAGAGTGGTCGAACATTAAAATTAGATACTGGTTTCTTGTCAACCGAAGCGATTACAGAGAGTCCAGTGCAAGAAAGTTACCCGGGAAGAACACTTTCCCCCTTTTGAAGTCCACAATCCTCAAGACATTGGTCCAAGCCCAATTCCAAGGGATAAGGATGCCTTAATCTCAGTATTATGAATGTGTTTCCTTTTATTTCAGCTTTTACAAACCTTCTTTTAGGATTAGGGTTTTGAAGATGGGTTTCCCATGGGTTTCATGGGTAAACCGTGGGTTTCATGGGTTTTGTGGGTTTTGTGGGTTTCGTGGGTTTTATCTTTGTAGCTTGCATCTCTCTCTTCACTTGGATGGCTAATGATCTCCAAGGTGAACATTGGAGACAAGCTTTGGTGACCATTGTACTTTGTCCGTCCAAATCAGGTAAGTTTTAGGTGGTGGTCCTTCCCCTTGCCTTTTGTGTTTTGTGCCAAATCGGGTAGGTTATGTTTTAACCATCCGATTGGCCCCTCTCTCTCTCGGATTTTGAGGGAGTTTTAAGTCCTCTTTGGAGGCATTTTGGAGCAGTTTTTTGTGAATGAAAATCGTGCTTCTTGCATAATTTCTTGGCTGTGTTTTCGGCACCCAAGACTCGGCCCTCCGGTGAGTAATATCCAGCGACTTCCGAGAGTTCTCTACTTGGTGTTGGCTTCCCTTCCGAGCTAGGGTTAGCTAAGCCGTGCTGCATATCTCCAGCCATGCCCCGTGGTCTCTAGAGTGAGTGTGCAATCCAAAAGCTCTTCCTCCATCCCGGTTCTTTCCCAAGTTTCCGATCATCCCCTCCTTTCCACTTTTCTGGCAAGCTCTTTGAGCAGTCCCCACTGCCCTCTGCATAACGTCTGATTCCCTTATGCTTTAACCCTCATTTTTGGAGGATAAACTCTTATTTCTTTCCTCAAAAAACCCTCAAACTTTCAGCCCAAGAGATGAGTTTTTGGGTTTACCCCTCTTTAACCGAGAGTAGGTGATCCTTTCTTCCTCCACCTACTTGAATCGTGTCACAACGATTCTAGAAAACAAATGTATGTCGACAGCCCAAGAGGAAAAGTTATAACCTATGTCGACTGATACAAACTTATGTCTACCGATGATTTCCCAGAGACAAACTTAATGTCGACCGTGCAAGACCTATGTCTTACGATGTGAAGCTCCAAAGACAGAACTAATGTCGACCGCCAATTACTTGTGTCGATAGCTGAAGTTCGAGAAACAAACCTCATGTTGACCGCAACACCTTCAAGGACTAATCAACTATACCTATGTCAACAACTCCATGATTATGTCGATCGCTCAGGATCTACTACAGAGTTAAAGCTCCAACGGCTACTTTCTAATGAGTCTAAACGGCTATATTGCAGTCGACCGCTCCCGTACTTATGTCGACCGCCCGAGCCTGAGTTGTATAAATAGTTGAAGAGAAACCTGTTAAAATATTGATTTTCTTGAGAGAAAAACACGCCGAAACACTGCCAAAATTATTCTCAAGTCATTTTACTCTCTCATCTCTTGTATTCACTTTTGATTATTCATCTTGTGATTGAGAGAGTCGGTTTAGAAACCATAAATCCTTGTAACAATAGAATTAAGTGAACTTGTAAAAGGGGTGATGCCTCTAAGAAAGAAGAGTCAAGTTGTAAAGGTTAGACTGCCACCCGAAAGTTCAATCAAGTGAAGGATCTTCAAGGAGCTACCTTGAAGCGCGGACGTAGGCAGTTGTTGGCCAAACCGCAAAAACATGTCAGTGTCAAATTCTCTCTCAACTCTTACTTTGTTGATTGTGCTTGAATAAACAATCCTTTTAGTTTTGTACTTAAAAAATTTAACTTACGAAAATTTGCTATTAACCTAATTCACCCCCCCCCCCCTACTTAGGTTAAAAACCGCTCTTATAGAAACCGGCCAAGGAAGAAGATGCAAAAGCACTCTTTTAGATTCAAATTCAATTGAGTACAATGCTTGGTCATGAGGGAGTTTTAATCCCCTTCAAATGAGAGAAAGATAGCCCTAATCACATGGTACACAAGTGCTTACCCGATTTGGTGTGGCACAAAGAGAAAGGTGGGAAAGGACCACCCAACATATACCTGATTTGGGGGAGACCAAGGGAAAGGGATCCCCAAATTTTGTTCCCTTCCATCAGCTGCCAACGAAAACTCCCAAAATTACAAACCCATGCCAAAAGCTAAAACCCACTCCAAACCCATGGAAACCCACACCAAACCCATAAAACCCTAAATAATTGATTTTGCAAATTTAAAAAGGAAATAAATAAAGCTAGAAAAAGGGAAGGCCGGTAGGGTTGGCGCCATGCTCCATGGGGCTTGACCTAAGCCCGACCTAGACCCAACAGTTTCCTTCCTCCCTTGCCTCGGCCTTGCATTTTGTTCCGAGGTGTTCCAAACTCGAAGGTGCCTCGATCTCGACCTCTGTTTCCAAGACTTCCCAAGTGAGAAGATGTTTTGCCTGATCCAAGTCTTTCTGGGTTGGTTCGTCCATAGTTATTCCGTGTTCAACATTTTCTACAAAAAAGACAAATTTATTAGAAAACTCCTTGGCTCGAGCCCGGGTGATTGCTCCTTGAGGTATGGCGCCATGAAAGGCATCACGTGGCATGTCACAAGGGTTCTAGGGTTCTATGAGTTAGGGTTTACAATTCATTATTTTTGGTTAATGGTTTATGGTTTAGGGATTTAAGGATGAAGGTTCCAAGGTTATTAGGTTCCAGGGTTTAGGGTTCAAGATTTTGAGGTTCAGGGTTCTAGGGTAGAAGGTTTAAGTTTTTAAGGTTCTAGGGTTAAGGGTTCAAGGGTTCTAGTCTTCCAAGGTACCAATGTTCATGGTTTTAGGTTGAAGGTTTAATGGTTTAGGGTTCAGGGTTCAGGGTTTAGGGTTCCATACTTCAAGGTTCTAAGGTTATAAGGTTATAATATTCCACGGTTAAGGGTTCAAGGTTCTAGGGTTTAAAGTTTAGGGTTATAGTTGTTTCATGGTTGTAAGGTTCTGCGGTTCAGGGTTCAGAGTTTAAGGTTCAAGGGTTCATGGTTTCAGAGTCCAAGGTTAAGTATTTAAAATTTATGAGTTCAAAGTTTTAGGGTTCAAGGGTTTAGGGTTTAGGAGTATTGATTTAGGGTTTGAGGATTCTAGGCTCAAGGTTCTAAGGTTCCAGGGTTTGGGCTACCAAGGTTCATGGTTCCAATGTTTAGGGAAAATGGTTTTAAGGTTGAAGGTTCCAGATTCTAGGGTTTTGGGTATAAAGTTCCAAGGTTCCAGGGTTCCAAATAGGTTCTAGGGGTTTGCATCTTCAATATTCCAGGGTTCAGGGTTCATGGTTCTAGGGTTAAGAGAGGGTTTAGGGTTTAAGTGTTCATGGTTCAGGATTCAAGGGTTTAAGTGTTTTAGGTTCAACGGCTCTTGTTTTCCAGGGTTCACGATCTAGCATTCAGACTCTAGGGTTTAGGAATCTACGATTCAAGGTTCAGGGATCGAGGGCCAAGGATTATGGTTCTAGAGTTTAGGGTCAAGGGTTCTAGGGTTCTAGGGTTCTATGGTCGAAAGCTCAGGGTTCATGGTTAAAGGGTTCATGGTTCAAGTTTATAGGGTTCAAGATTTAAGGGTTTAAGGGTTTTACGGTCCAGGATTCCATGTTCAAAATTCCAGGGTTCAGGGTTTGAGGGTTCCTCAGTTTAGCGTTTAAGGTTCCAAGGTTATGGGTTTAGGGTTATAGAGTTCTTAACTTACAGGTTAAAGGTTCAAGTTTAGGGTTTAAGGATACAAGGTTCAAAGTCTAGTGTTCTGGGATCTAGGGTTCTAGGGTCTAGGATTCATGGTTTAACAGGTTATAGGGTCAAAGGTTTAGCGTTCAGGGTCTAGGGTTCAAGGTTTAGGGTTTAGGGTTCAGAGTTCAAGGTCCAAGGTTTAGGGTTATGAAGTTTAGAGTTTATAATTCTAGAATTCAGGGTTCCAAGATTTATGGGTTAAAGGTTCTGGGTGTGTTCTAGGACCTTATTCATGGTTCTAGGGATATAGGGTTCCAAGGTCAAGGGTCAAGTGTTCATGGTTTCAGGGTTTCGTGATTTAAGGGTCAAGGGTTCAGGGTTTATGGGTTTCACAGTTAAGGATTCAAGGTTCAAAGGTTTTAGTGCTCAGGGTTCAAGGTTTTAATGTTCTAGATTCCAAGTTCAAGGTTCATGGTTGAAGGGTTTGTTGTTTAAGTTTTTAGAGTTCAAGTTTTAAGGGTTCCAAGGTTCAAGGGTCTAGGGTTCAAGGTTCAGGATTGCAAGATTTAGGGTTTCAATGTTCCAAGGTTTAGGGTTCAATGTTTCAAGGTTTAGGATTCAAGGTTCCAAGGTTAAGGGTTCGAGAGGGTTCAAGATTTTGCATTTAGGGTTAAGGGATCCAAGGTTCAAGATTTCAAGTTTTAGGGTTCGAGGGTTCAGGGTTCAAGGTTTAAGGTTTCACGTTCATCGTTATAACATTAATGAGTTCTAGGCTTTAGGATTCAAGGTATAGGGTTCAAGGTTCAAGGGTTTAGGGTTCTAGAGTTCCAGGTTTCACGATTTTGTGTTATAGCGTTGAGGGTTCAGGTTGTTAAGGTTTAGGCTTCTAAGGTTAAGGATTTCATGGTTCAAGGTTTTAGGTTCCAAGGTTTATAATTCTAGGGTTTAGGGTTCAAGGTTGTAGTGTTCAAGGTTCTTGGGTTCAGGGTTTAGGGTTTAAGGTTCGTGGTTAAAAGGTTTTATTGTTCTAGGGTTCAAAGTTCAGGGTTCATGAATTATGGTTCAGGGTTCCAAGGATGAAGGTTCCAGGGTTCTAAGGTTCTAGAGTTCTAGTGTTTAGGGTTCAACGTTAAGGGTTCTATGGTTTAATGTTTAAAGTTCTAAGATTCCAAGGCTCCAGGGTTTAAGGTTTAGGATTTTAAGGTTCAAGGTTCTAGGGTTCGAGGTTTAAGGTTTTAGGGTTCCGCGATTCAAAGTTTTAGGGTTCCAAGGTTAAGAGTTCAAGGGTTCTAGGGTTCTAGTGTTTAGGGTCCATGGTTTGGGGTTCAGAGTCCAGGGTTTAGGGTTCAAGGTTCAAGATTTCAAGGTTCACAGATCTAGGGTTCAGCGTTCCAAGGCTAGCGTTTAGGGTTTAAGGTTCTATGCTTCAATGTTCTAAGATTATAGGGTTATAGTATTGCAAGGTTCATGGTTCAAGTTTTAGGGTTCAAAGTTAAGTGTTTTAGGTCTTTCATGGTTTGAGGGTTCTAGGGTTCTAGGGTTTACGGTTCTGAGTTTAGGATTCAATGGTTCATGGTTTTAAGGTCAAAGGTTAAGTATTCAAGATTTAAAATTTCCAGGTTAGGGTTCTAGGATTTAGGGTTTAGGGGTAATGGTTCAAGTGTTAAGGATTTTGTATTTAAGGTTCTAGGGTTCTAGGGTTTAGGCTTCTAAGGTTCGTGGTTTCCTAGTTGAGGGTTCATGGTTCTAGGGTTTAAGGTTCCAAGGTTTAGGTTTCAAAGTTCCAATGTTCTAGGGTTCCAAACTCTTTGGTTTAAAGTTTTAGGTTCTAGGGTTTGGGGTTCTAGGGTTCAGGGTCTAGAGTTCCAAGCTTAAAGGTTTAGTATTCAGGGTTCAAAGGTTTAGTGATCTAGGGTTCAAGTTTTAGGGTTTAGGGTTTCAGGGTCTCAGGGTTCAAAGTTTAGGTTTCAGCGTTCAAGTGTTAAGGGTTCACGATTCAAGGGTTTTAGGGTTCTAAGGTTAAGGATTCTAGCGTTCCACTGTCCAACATTCTGGATCTAGTGTTTAGGAGTCCAGGGTTACATGTTGAGGGATCAAGGTCTAGGGTTTAGGGTGCTAGACTCTAGGGTTAAGGGTGGATTTAAGGGTTTTAGGATTTCAAGTTCAGGGTTTAAGGGTTTTATGGTTCTTTGGTCTAAAGCTTAAAGTTTTGGGTTTCTAGGGTCTAAAGCTTAGGTCAAGAGTTGATATGATTTGGGAAAGGGATGAAGGAAAATAAAAAGGTGTCGGTTGAGATCCAGTTTGGAGAAAAATTTGGAATTTCAGTATTATTCGGATAGGAAGTTCTTGAGTTTCATACAGAGTTTGC
Source organism: Begonia fuchsioides (assembly GCA_003255005.1). Lineage (NCBI taxonomy): Eukaryota > Viridiplantae > Streptophyta > Magnoliopsida > Cucurbitales > Begoniaceae > Begonia > Begonia fuchsioides. Next base: position 54,722 of record QAOC01038431.1, on the reverse strand, counting down.
AACTGAGATTTGGAGGGTTTGTTATGGGACAAGAGTAGAGCTTATCATCCAAAAATTAGGATAATAGCTTGACGGAATCAAGAACTATGCAGATGGGAGTATCGGGTGGTAAAAATTGGATGGAACGAAGGGATTCAGGGGGATGATTTGGAAAATTGGATGGTAACCGAGGATGGAGAAGAGCTAATGTGGATTACACGCTTACCCTAAGTCCACGGGGAAGTGGCTGAAGTAACCCTGGGCCCACTTACTTACTACTTGGAGTGCTCAGGCCTATAATAACCATTTATTTTACTTTACTGTTCTGATATTCAAATTCTTAATTCATCGGAGACGAAACATAATTGGCGTCCCATACCACCAATCATATCCCGTTTACCTCCAACTACGTTGTAAAACCATGCATGAAAATAGTTCGTAGACATTTTGTAAAACTATGATGCATGACCATATGAACTTGAAAACATCACTTAATCACATCACATAACATGAAAATAAGCATTCATCACCAAACATGTCATGCAACAAACATGCAGCACACATCAAACAATCATCCTAATCTTTGCAATGTAGTCCCACTTAAGGGCCAAATAATCTTAATGCTAACTTACCTTAGCAGCTAGGTTGAGTTGATCCACTTGAGTCTCCTTTTTAATCCAATCGATGACTTAAACCTATAAATCATATAAGAATCAGAAACTGCATAAAGTCTTAACTTTCTGTTCCAACTTTGAACATCTATAACTTTCTCTATATTGATTCGTTCCTGATGATTAAGTTTTCAAATTGTTCCTTAAGGAGTCTACTATAACTTCTTAGAAGACACCAAATTCAAAACACTAAAGTATGTTGACTTATGTCGATAAAACAGAGGGCATTCACTATTTGAACAGTGATTGGGTCGACATAAATTTTCAGGGGTTGACCCATGTCGACAAAACAGAGACTGTGTGTTCTTATCAGGCAACCCAAACTACAAGGGGTCGACCCAAACTCTTCCCAGTTTTGGTACACTAACTTGCGACATCCATAACTTTTCATAAATAGCTTCCAATTGAGTGATTCAAACGACTATAGATCACTCTAAGAGTCTAGTTTAACTCTTATGAAGGACATAAACTCAAATTCGTGCTACAATATTACCGAATCTCAAAAATCCTAACCTTGCATACCATCAACTGATTTTCTAATATTCTACTTGAAATCCTTCATTTTTATCCATTAATCCAACCAATATCATCATATTACTATCATATTATCCTTACTAAACTTAGAAGAACTTAAGAGGATAAAATAATACCTTGAACTTCAGCTTTCACGAATTTACTTGGGATATTCTACTTCACCTCTCTTGAAATAACTCACTCACTCACTCGAGGACGCATGAACTCACCCCTTTTTCTTTCTCAACACCTCCCTTCTTTGGCAGATCTCACTCTCCTTTGATCAAAACGTGAGAGCTTAGAGTAGAAATAGGGAAAAGAAATCGTGATGGGAGGGAAATGGCAGACCATGCCTCGTTATCTCTTAATTAAACAAAATCAACCTTTCCTTTACGTCCATCAATCAGGATTCTCCACGTTTTGGCTGAATTTTCAACGGCATGTATGAATGTGTCGACCCCTCTTCCATTGTGTCGACCAAAAGTATTCCCAGAGGGCAACTTGTGTCGACCGCACGTCTATTGTGTCGACCGAAAGTGTTCCCATAGAGCAACTTGTGTCGACCGCTCGGTCCTGGGGTCGACCTAAAGTGTCAATTCTAAGTCCTGGGGTTGACCAAAACTATATATTGTGTCGACCCCTCTTCAATCATGGGGTCATACTAAAGGACTGTTTTGTGTCGACCCCTCTTCGATCCTGGGGTCGACCGAAACATACAATTGTGTCGACCCCTCCAAATTCCTGGGGTCGACCTAAAATACACTCTTGTGTCAACCCCTCCTAATCCTGGGGTCGACCGAAAGATTACTTTGTGTTGACCCCTCCTCGATCCTGGGGTCAACAAAAACTTACATTGTGTCGACCCCTCTTCCATCCTGGGGTCGACCGAAACTTCCATTTATGTCGACCGCTCCTAAATCCTGGGGTCGACCGAAACTTCCATTTGAAGGTAATCCTTTAGTGTATTTAACCCAACTTACTTCATTACTTTACTTAAACCTAGCAACCATCAAACAAAGGACTTCAAATAAACACCAATCAAACCCAAACACTTGGGCCAGTGCACGGTGTGATAGACCCCAAACAGAGTATTCTTCTTCCAATTATTCATAATTGCAACCAACATTCATAAAGAAAAATCTTAAACTGTAACAACCCTCGTCTATTTTATGAATTATGATTTTAAAATGAAAGCGTTTAAGATTTTTCTTTATGAATGTTGATTTCGATTATGAATAATTGGAAGAAGAATACTCTGTCTGGGGTGTATCACACCGTGCACCGGCCTAAGTGTTAGGGTTTGATTGGTGTTTATTTGAAATCTATTGTTTGATGTTGCTAGGTTTAAGTAAAGTAATGAAGTAAGTTGGATTAAATACATTACAGGATTACCTTCAAGTAAGATCCGGCCGACCCTAGGATTTAGGAGGGGTCGACACAAATGGAAGTTTCGGTCGACCCCAGGATCGAATAGGGGTTGACACAATGAATGATTTTGGTCGACCCTAGGATAAGAGAGGGGTCAACACAATTATAATGCTTTTGGTGAACCCAAGGATTGAAGAGGGGTCGACACAATTGTGTTTTTAGGTCGACCCCAGGATTTAGGAGGGGTCGACACAATAGGACCTCCTAAACGCTTTCGGTCGACCCCAGGACCGAGCGGTCGACACAAATGGCTTTAGGTCACTCTCGGGAACTTCCTCTGGGTCAACACAACAGATGAGCGGTCGACACAAATGACACAATGGAACACTTTGGGTCGACACAACGGACGAGCGCTTGACACATTCCCGATTTGAGTTGAAAAGTCAGCCGAAACATGGAGAATTCTGATGGAAGGACGTGAGAGAAACTTTGATGTTGTTTAATTAAGAAAGTATAAGGCATGGTCAGCCAAAACATGTAGAGTTTTCATTGGTGGACTTGAAGGAAATATTGTTTATGGTTAATAAAGGACATAAAAGGCATGGGCTGCCATATCTTTCTCCCAGCCACGAACCCTCTACCATTTTCTCCCGTTTCGTTTCTCTAAGCTCAAACGAGAGTGAGATTTGTCAAAGAAGAGAAGTATTGAGAAAGAAAAAGGGTGAGTTTAGGCGTCCTTGAGTGAGTTATTTCAAGAGAGGTGAAGTAGAAAATCCCAAGTAATTTCGTGAAGGCTGAAGTTCATGGTATTATTCTATCCTCTAAGTTTCTTTTAAGTTTATTAAGGATAATAGGATTGTGTTGGTTGAATTGATGGATTAAAAATGAAGGATTTCATGTAGATTGTTAGAAAATCAGTCAATTATGAACAAAGTTATAGTTTTTGAGATTCAATCGATAAGTAGTAGGAATCAGAGTTTATGTCCTTCATAAGAGTTATATTAGACTCTTTGAGTGATTTATATCCATTAGAATCACTCGATTCTAAGCCATGAAGAAAAAGTTATGGATGTCGCAAGTCAGTATACGAAAACTGGGGAGAGCTGCGGTCGACCCCTTATAGTTTGGGTCGACCGATTCTCAAATGTAAAAATGTATGCTCTCTATTTTGTCAAATGGGTCGACCCCTTATAGTTTGGGTCGACCGATCCTCAAATTTAAAAACACACGGTCTCTGTTTTGTCGAGATGGGTCGACCCCTTACAGTTTGGGTCGACCCAATCACTGTTCAAACAGTTAATGCCCTCTATTTTGTCCAATTAAGTCAACATGCGTTAGTTTTCTGAATTTGGTGTCTTCTAAGAAGTTATAGTAGACTCCATAAGGAACAATTTTACACCTTAATCATCAGGAATGGATAAATATAGAGGAAGTTATAGATGTTAAAAGTTGGAACAGAAAGTTAAGACTTTATGCAAATTCTAATCCGTATATGATTTATAGGTTTAAGCCATCGATTGGATTAAAAAGGAGACTCAAGTGGATCAACTCAACCTAGCTGCTAAGGTAAGTTAGCATTAAGATTATTTGGCCCTTAAGTGGGACTACATTGCAAAGATTAGAATGTATGCTTGATGTGTGTTGCATGTTTGCTTGCATGATATGTTTGGTGATGTATGCTTACTTTTATGTTATGTGAAGTGATATTTTCATAGTCTCATGGTCATGCATCATAGTTTTACAAAATGTTTACGAACTATTTTCATGCATGGTTTTACAACGTAGATGGAGGTAAACGAGGTATAATTGGTGGTATGGGACGCCAATTATGTTTCGTCTCTAGTGAATTAAGAACTTGAATATCAGAACAGTAAAGTAAAGTAAATGGTTATTACAGGCCTGAGCACTCCAAGTAGTAATGTAGTGAGCTCACGATCAGTAGAAGTTGAAGTAGGTTGAGGGGGTGTTCTTGAGATCCTGTAATATTTCCAAGGATAAAGAAAATATGAAACCTACGAAACGTGAATGAAATTGTGCATTGTTTTAACGACATAGCATACTCATGCATTGCATTTTATAGTTATGTTTCTTACTGAGCTTTAGGCTCATATTTTAGGCTTTGCAATGTAGGGAATATAATGGAGGAAAGTATGCCAATGACTGATCAAGAAGTTAGAGCAGAAGAGTGTTCAAATGACATAGTTTATTGAGCAACGACCGACGGGGAGTGATGCATGACACACACAGATATTTTATAAAAATGTTTTGAATGTTCTGAATATTTTGAAGCTGTAATTAAATGTATACCCTTATTTTGGTGTGATAGATTACCAATGTTTTGAAAATGAAAGGAATGTATTTTGAAGTAATTGTCTTCCGCTATATGTTTTAAGTTATTAAATACTTATGCATTTTGATAAAAGGTGGAATAGTAAATTGTTATTCTCAAGGAGTGTATGTACGTTTTTAATTCGACAGTGTTTCTTGTAAACTGTTTTAGAAATTAAAAGAAAATGAGTGTTCCACTAAAGTAAGTAAAATAAGTTAAGTAAGAACTCAGTAACGGACCGGTTCTCGGGTCGCCAAGAAAGTAAAGTAAAGGAAGAAAGTAAAGTAAGTTAAGTAAGAACAGCAAGTAAGCGGCGTCCTGGGAATCAGGTCATTACATAAACACTTTCATCTTAAAATCACAAAATTCTTAAAATAAAATGATGGTCGTTACATTAGGATTCATGGTTCAAGGGGGTTCTAGGGTCCAAATTTCAAGGGTTAAGGTTCAAGGGTTAATTATTTAGGGTTCATTGTTCCACGGCTTATGGTTAATAGTTTTAAGGTTTAGACATCCATGAATCACAGTTCAGTCTACAATTGTTTCAGGGTTCTAATGTCCAAAGCTAAGGGTTCTAGGGTTCAGAGTTTAGTGTTCAAGGTTCCAAGGTTCAGGGTTCAAGGCTCCGAGATTAATGGTTCAAGGTTAAAGGTTTTAGGGTTCCCTTGTTCAAGTTTAGTGTTGTACAATTCATTGTTTTAGGAATGGTTTTAGGGTTTACGGTTTAGAGTTCAAAGGTTTCAAGTTTCAAGTTTCTCGACTCAAAGGTTTAGGGTTCAAGAGTTCAAGGTTTCAAGGTCTAGGGTTCGAGGCCTGAGGGGTTTCAAGGTTGAGGGTTTCAAGGTTTAGGTTTAGTGTTCTAGGGTTCAAGGGTTTTAGAGTTCAAAAGTCAGGGTGTAAGGGGTTCTAGGGTCCAAAGTTTAGAGTTTAGTGTTAAAGAGTTTAGGGTTAAAGGATTCTGAGTTTTGGGTTCAAGGGTTGTAGAGCTCTAGGGTCCTAGGTTAAAGATCCCAAGGGTTGTGGAGGTGGCTTTGGATTGGACAAATAGAAGCAAGGGCTGAAATTTGGAGGATTCTTTGGTGGAGGAATGAAGAAGATAATCTCCCAATTTGAGAGTATTTGGATTACGGATGAGTGAGATATGATGAAGGAAGTGGAGGTGACTCAAATCTGCCGGAAAACTAGAGATTGGAGGAATGGTCAGAAAAATGGAGGGGAAAACGACATGGATGAAGATCTAATGAACTGAAAACTCACCCTAATGACCAAGAGGAGTGGTTGGAGCGTTGCAACATGGTCTAGCTTCTCTAGCTCGGAAGAGAAGCAAACAACCAAGGAAAAATCCTTCTCAGTTTGCCGGATATAACTCACCGGTGCCGGAAGAGATTTCAGGAGCTGAGGAGAATTCAAGAGAATTCAAGAAAAATCAAAATTTCTATTAACCAAAGCTGCTTATATCCCAAAAAGAAGAGAAAAGATGCCAAATTGGCTGAGTCACCAAACCATACACAAAATGGCATATGCATGACTCTAAAATTTAAATGAAAATTAATTCTAGATATCCTTCAGCTAACCCACAAAATCTTCAAGGAAAATGGGACCACTATATGTGGGCGAGAGAGAGGGTTGGGACCACTTTTACGTGGGAGAGAGAGGGAAGAAATCTGCCCTTGCATGAGACCCCTGAAACCCATGCAAAAACCCACTAAAACCCCACAAAACCCACTCCATACCCATGCAATACCTAGCAATACCCATGTCACACCCATCCAAACCCATGTGAGAAATATTCAGCTATGAAATAAAGCTAAACCTTGAGTAAAGTTTGTAAAAAATGAACTTGCATGTGCCGTGCGTTTAAGTGTCTGGTGGCTCGGTTGGCTCAATCCTTCAAATTGGCCCATTGAGTCTTCTCAGTTGCAACGCTTTGTGTCTCCTTCATGATCTAGCCATAGGATGAGATTCTTAGGCTGCTACCAATCCTTGGAAGAAGGTTACGTCAATGCAACTCCTCATAAAAGTTTTCCTACAAATAAGCAAACTTGTCAGATAAAAATTTAGCTCGGGCTCGGGTGATGGCTCCTTGAGGCAAAGTATCTTGTGGCATGTAATAAGGTTTAGGGTTCTAGGTTTAAGGGTTCCAGGTTAAAGGGTTCATGGTTTCAGGAATCATGGCTTAAGGGTTCATGGTTTAAGGTTCTTGGGTTTCAGGGTTCAAGAGTTCAAAGTTTGGGTTCAGGGTTAAGGATTCTAAGGTTAAGGGTTCTAAGGTTCAAAAATCCATGGTTCAGGGTCCTAAGGTTCACGGATCCTAAGTTAAGGGTGTTCGAGGGTTAAATGTCTTAGGGTTCAAGGTTTACGGTTCTAGGGTTCTAGGTTTCAAGGGTTCAAATGTTCAAATGTTCAAGGTTTAAGGTTCACGGCAGATTCTAAGATTCAAGTTATGAGTTTAGGGTTCAAGGTTTAAGGGTTAATGTTTCAAGGTTTCAAGGTTTAGGATTCATGGTTCAAAGGTTTAGGGTTCAGGGTTTTAGGGTTTTAGTGTCAAAGGTTTAAGGTTCTGGGTTTAAGGTTTACAGGTTTTGGGTTTCATGTTCAATTTTAGAGTTCTAGAGTCCAAGGTCCAGGGTTTAAGGTCCAGGGTTTAAGGTACAGGGTTCTAGGGTTCAGCGTGTTAAGGGTTACGAGTTCAGGGTTCTAAGGTTCCATGGTTAAGGGTTTAGGGTTCATCGTTCAGGGTTCTCAAGTTATAGGTTATAAGGTTTAGGGTTTAGGATTAATAGGTCAAGGGTTTATGGTACAGGGTTTACAGTTCAATGTTCTAGGATTTAAAGTTTAGGGTTTAAAGGTTCTGGGTTCTAGGGTTCAATTTTAAGGGATCATAGTTTAGGGTTTAAGTTTCTAGGCTTGCAGGGTCTAGGGTTAAGGATTCAAGGATTCTATTTTCAAGAATCTAGGGTTCGAGGTTTAGGGTTAGGTGTTTAGGGTTTAGGGTTTAGGGTTAGGGTTCTAGGGTTGAGGGTTCCAAGGTTCAGGGTTTAGGCTATCAAGGTTTAAGGTTGTAGGATTCAAGGTTAAAATTTTTTAGGGTTCAGGGTTCGAGTGTTTAGTGTTCTAGGTTTCTATTGTCACATCCCATTTTTATACTTGCTTTTTATGCATAAGAAAATACTATTTTAATATATTTTATAAAAACTACAGCGGAAGACTTAATGATAGTTAAATCCATTCCATAAGAACACCAATTAACCATATAAAATTTCTTAATCAAACATTGTATTCGTTCAAAACATAAGGTTAATTTACAAACTTTGATAAATACGTATTATCAATCTCTTTTAAACATTACACATTTCAAAACACTTTTTTTTTCAAAACACTAAACATCAAAATACATCTCCCACCGGTCGTCACTTAACGATCCAAGTATCTGCACCTGCTATACCTCCTCCACCACGTTGAATCAATGATAAGGAAAAACATCCTCACCACTAATCTCATCACCTACAATACAAAGCTTAATCTAATAAGCTTAAAGCTCAGTAAATAACCATACATGACTCCTTAATGCCTACATGAATATGCATTTCTTAAAACATGTTCTATTTTTGTTTCATTTGATTTCTTGATACTTTTACTTTGGTGTGGGCGTCACAACGTACAAGGAGGGAAAATCACCATTTGGTCTTCTTCACGGGCAGCCCAATGAACAACATTTGGTCCATTTAGGACAGTTCATGAGCACCATACGGCCCAATCCGTAAGACAGCTCATTCCATCACACCCATAGCTTGATACTTACATGCTTTATATATCGAATATTAAAGATTAAGGAATAGAGGATTAGTACCATATGGACTCCCTCGAGACAGCCTTACTCTACTCCCTCCACAATATCCAGTTCAATCATCATGAAAACCATGCATGTAAAACATTTTTGTTTTTTTCATAAAACATGATGCATGATCAATTGTACATATGCATGACATACAACATTCATATAACCTATAATGATAATATTAAATTTAACTTAACATATCATGGTTGGTTAACCAATATATTTACCCATGGAGCATAACTTCTAATTTTCGTGTACCATAAATAACTCACTTCTAAAGCAATTGATAATCCCATAATTCTCATTTATCATTAATGTCATCATATGTATAACCATAATTAACGTAAACCACGTAATATAAGGTCATACCTCTTGATTCCAAGCTCAATAAATTCCTCTTGATGGGAGGAACACTTCTCCTCAAAGGATTGGAAGCCAAGTTAAACTTCTTCCACTTCAACTTTTATATTTTTTCTCTAAACTCTTTTCTCTCAATCTCTCTCTCTCTCTCTTTCACCTCTTCTCTCTCTTCAGCACGAAAATGACTGATCGTCATCATTATCCAATATTTCTAGATACTTCATGGGGTGGAATTACCATTTTTGAAAAATTTATCCATTTAGTTTTACAATTTTACAATTACTTGATCCTTTAACTACTAAAATACCTTCATTATCATCACTTAAATCATACTTAGCTTAACTAGCTAATTCACCTTAGTTCTTATCTAATTCTCAGGGTTAACTTAATTAATAATGAGTAGAAACTCTCATGACCCCATAATTTTCACTAATTATGTCTTCATCATGATTAGGTCCTACTCCTAATTTAGCATGTATCACTTCAAACAATTTCTATTGCACCATTTAATGACATAAAACACTTAATATTAACACTGCTACTAGACTTGAACCCTTGAACCCTTAATCATGGACTTGCAAACCCTAGAATCCAAAACCTTAAACATTGGAACACTGAACCTTGGAACTGTGACCGAAAACACTAAACCCCAAACCTTTGAACCCTAGAACCCTAAACCATTAATTCTGGAACCCTGAACAATTTACTCTAAACCTTGAACCCTAGAACCCTAGAATCTTGGAGCACTTAACCCTTGAATCTTGGCCCTTAACCTTGAACACTAGAACCCTTAAATCATGAACCCTACCCATGAACCATTAACACTTGACCTTAAACTCTGAACTTCAAACTCTAAGACCCATGAACCCTAGAACCCAAAACTCTGACCCAGGAACCCTTAACCTTGGAACCCATAACCTTTAACCCTAAGCCCTAGAGCTTGAATCCTAGAACCCAAGAACCCTAAACCAAGAACCCCAAACCCTAAGAGCCTTGAACCTTGAAACCTTCAGCTTTTAACCATAATCCCTGAAATTCTAGATCTTGAACTCTAGAACCCTTGACCCTAGAGGGCAAACCGTGAACCCTTTAACCCTGAACCCTAAACCTTGTACCTTGAATTTAGAACCCTGAAACTTGAACCTTGAAACCCTGAACATTGGAACCATGGAACACTAGAACCCTAGACCTTGAACCCTAGAATCATGAACCCTGAACCTTGGAACCCTTGAATCGCGTGCCTTGAACCCTTGAAAAATTGACTGTCGAACCTTGAACGAAGAACTTTTGACCTTAGAACCCATTAAACCTTGAACCCTAAAACCTTTAGACAATGAGCCTTGAACCCTTGAACCCCTAAACCCTTAAACCCTAAATGCTGAACTTTGGACTATAGAACCCCTTGAACCTAGAACAATATACTTCAAACCCAAAAACCCTTGAACCCAAGAATCCTGAACCCTAGAACCCTAAATCTTGGAAACCTGTTGTAACACCCGTTTTTTTTGTTTTTTTTTTTTTAAAACATACTAACTTTTCACAATTAAGATAAACTCGTAAATTTGAAATCCTTGAGATAAAATACAGCGGAAGACTTTCCTTTAACTTCATCAAAATCAATTACATTCGAAATAAGTAATCCAAAACATACTTATACTTTAACATTAAACCAAGTTATTACAAAACAGTTATAAACTAAACATAATATTATACATTAGTTTTTAAACAAAACATTTTCCATTTACATGAGCCACCCACCGGTCAAAATCGCACTAACAGCCACAAACTTCAACGATGGACGTACTTCACCACCTCGAGCATCTATCAGCGGTAAGTAAAACCCACGGTATTTGTTTCATCACCTACATTACAAAGTTAATTTAATGAGCCTAACGCTCAGTAAGTTAATCCATAATAATGCAACATTTATGAGACCTTTATGCGTATGCTATTTCATAAAAACAATGAAATTTCAGTATCGTTCGTTTCTTTTCTTTTTCTTTCACTTAACAGTCCAGTTAATGTGGGTAATACCGTCTAGGGAAGAGAAGGCACCATTTGGTCCAACCTCTTGGGACAGCCAACTCAACCCCGCCCAACATATAACTATTTACGTACATTTCATTTCATTTCATTTCCTTCATTATATGATCGTTGAAGGTACCACGAGAGAGAGTAGACACCATTTGGCCTCCCTCGAGGCAGTCTAACTCGAGCTCCTCCTTCAACGACCCGTTGCATTTTATCATGAAAATCATGCATGTAAATCATTTTCGTATTTTTCTTAAACCATGATGCATGAACAATTAGAATGCATGAACATGTATGCATGCAATAAAATATTCAATTCAAACATTGCAAGCATTCTAAACATGCATCTTAATTCTAACACCAATCATCAATCAATCATCAAACAAGGCACTCAAACATATCCTCAAATAAATTGAGGTCGGTGTATTGTGCATTACACCCCAAACAATCCAGCATATTTCAAATCATAAATCCTAATCTTTGTAATGTAGTCCCCTTAGGGCCAATCACATGCAACATTAACTTACTGAGCAGCTAGCTTGTAATAATCCCCTTGAGCCCCATTTTAATCCAATTGATGACCTAAACATGTAGATCATTCAAAGATCAGGAGTCCGGTAAAGTTACCTGTTTTACAGCATAAATTTATTGTTATAACTCACTATCCACTTATCCATTTGACTCAATTCTAGTGGCATTGAATCACTCAAGGTGTCTATTACATTTCATTAGAAGACCATAATTTCAATGGAGCTTCATAAATTGATGCATAACGCATAATTCCAAAACCGGTTCTAACACTCCTGATTTTCAACTCTTGTTTTCTATCCCAACTTCAAACAACCATAACTTCTTCTATAAGGATCCATTCGTGATGATCAAGGTGTCAACATGTTCCTTAAAGAGTCTACTATAACTTATCAGAAGACATAAAATTCATAAAACTAAAGTAGCATGAAGTATCGACCGTTTTCCTGACAAGGGTCGACCGCTGTTTGATAAAACAGAGAGCATGCAATTCTGGAAATCGAACTTCGGTCGACATAACCCACGTTATGTCGACATAAGTTTTCCCAGTTTTTCCTACTAACTTGTAAAACCCATAACTTCATCTACAAAGCTCCGATTTGAGTGATTCAAACTGCTATAGATTACTCTAACGGTCTACCATAACTCTTATGAAGGACACAAACTCCATTTCGTATCCGGATTCGACCAAAATTCTAAAACTCTAACATTGTACGTAATTTACTGATTTGAAACACTCAACACGAAATCATTCATTTCTTAACCACCAATTCAACCAATACCATCATTTTTATCATTATTGAACCTACAAGAACTTTAAAGGATAGGAAAATTACCTTGAGCTTCAGCCTCCACGAAATAACTAAGCTCTCCACTTCACTTCTCTTGAAGTCACTCTCTTTTTCCCTAACAAAACTTCCTTTCTATCTCACAAAACTTCTTCTCTTTCTCAAGCTCTCTCCTCCTTGAGTTAGAGCACGAAAGCTAGAGAGAAAAGGGGGAAGAAATCGTGGATGGAAGTAAGAGTGGCAACCCATGCCTCTTTTATGTCATTTATTAAACAAAATCAATCTTCCTCCTACATCCACCAATAACATTTCTCCAAGTTTTTTTGGCTGCCCATGCCTTAAAATTTCGTAACTAAACCATATTAAAGTGTATTTCACGTCCATTCATCAGATTTCTCCACGTTTCAGTTGACTTTTCAACAGCATGGATGCTTATGTCGACCGATCGTTCGTTATGTCGACCAAACTTGTTTCCCGAGAGTAACTTATGTCGACCGCTCGTTCGTTATGTCGACCGAACTTGTTTTTGTGTCGACCCCTCCAAAAATCCTGGGGTCGACATAAACGCTTTACCGTTTTCATACACTGACTTGAGATGCCCATAACTTTTTCTACATAACTCTGAATCGAGTGATTCTAACAACTACAAATCACTCTAAGAGTCTACTTTAACTCTTATGAAGGTCATAAACTCTAATTCGTGATACAATTTGACCTATCAACCAAAACAAAAATGGACTTCAAATAAACACTTTTCATTTAAAAGTCTAATTTCTCAAAATAATAATGAGGGTTGTTACATTCTACCCTCCTAAATAAAATTTTGTCCTCAAAATTTAGATGTCAAAGAGTTCCGGATACTTTTTCATCATGTCTTGTTGTCTTTCCCACGTGGCTTCCTCTATAGTATGGTTTCTTCAATTGGTCAATTAACTTCAACCTCCTACAATGATTTAAATTAGACATATTAAGGATGATTGTGACACTTGATTCACTTTAAATGGATTAGTGTAGCTCAAGTTATAGAGGTTTGAAATTGCTGCAAAAACAGGGCATTTCTAAGATTTCACATTTGAGTTTCTTTTATGGTGCTAAAATTACCAAGTCATTAAGTGGAAGAAATTAAGCTATCAAGTGACCAAGTTTAAGCTAAGGACCTAAGGTAAGTCAAGATTGCTTGTCTTTGGCCTAGAAATGAGTCTACATTGCAAATAGTAGTTCTTGAGGATTTATATAAATTTTTATAGTTAGAATGTGACTTTTATAATTCATGCACGATACTGGACTGTTTGGGGTATAACGCACATCACACACACCTCAAGGCATTTGAGGATTGTTTGTGTGCATGTTTGCTATTGATTAATTGTTTGATATATTGTATTAGAATTTAATGTCATTACTTGAGGGTATGCTAAAATTGTATGTCACCATGTTCATGCATCATATTTTCATAAAAGTACAAAAAAAATTTATACGCATGGTTTAAATGATGAAACCCAACTGAGTATTGAAGGTGAAATTGAGTAAAGCTGCCTCGAGGGGAATGCTAATCCTCAATTTTGTCATACTTTTAATATTTAATGCATAATGTACCTAATTATCTAATGTTTTGGGTTTGATTGAACTTGGTTGTGCTACACCTCGGACTGTACATTTGCCATTAATTTGGCTGTCATGTGCCATATGATGCCTTTCATCCCTGTACGATGTGTTGCTCACACTAAAGTAAATGCATAAAAAGAAATGAAATAAATGTATATGGAAAATTGCATGGTTTTATAAAATGCATAGTCATGTAGTTCATGTTTAGGACACACTATGTTACTTATTGAGCCTTAAGCTAATTATATTAAGCTTTGTAATGTAGATGATGACATTGAAAGTGAGGAGTTTACTCCTGGTTCCTAGATTGATGCAGTTTAGGGAGAATGTCCATTGTGGATGCTTGGAATCATTAAGCGAATTCGACTGGTGGTGTGGCGTGTAAAATGAACTTATATGTGTTTTCAAAGTTGCTTTTAAGAATTTGTTTTGGTATGAAAAAAAACATCTTTTGTAAAATGAATATTTGTACTGGTTTATAAACCTTATGTTTTGTTAACATGAAATGTAAATTAAGAGTTGTTTTTATAATTTAAATGGGTTTGCTTATAATAAATTTTTTCATTTTATTTTAACGTAAATAAATTAATTGACTTATTTTTGTTAAAGTAAAATTTTTAGAAAAAACAAGTGTAAAGAAAGATGGGACGTTACCATTCTAGCCCACTAGGTTTGAAAATTTGTTATGTAGACTACTTAACAGTTCAAGAATTTTCATGGAGATACTTCACCTACAGTAACTTGTTTGCTTGTTTTAAATAAATAGAAAATGCCAAAAGGACGTAGACTAGTCAAAGGAAGTAGTAATGAAACAATTGACACACTAGTGGATATTGTGGGTCTCCAATTTGAATATTTCAAAGCGTATAGAGCAAGGGAGGTACAAGAAGGTGATCATTGGAATAGTCATAGTTAACCGAGTTGTGAGAGGTTTTGCCGCCTTCATCCACTGAATTGTGATGGTCAATCGGCGGATCCTATTCACGCTGAAGAATGGATTAGGAAGCTGGAAGATATATTTGACTATGCCAAAATAGAAGATAGGGAGAAAGTGACCTATGTGGCATTTATGCTGGAAAGTGACGCACAATTCTTGTGGGACACTGTTAAAGCTACCTGTAATGTAAAGGAGATGAGTTGGGAGCAGTTTAAGAGTATATTCTATGACAAGTATTTTGATTATGTTGTTCACAAAAGCAAGATGGTAGAGTTTACTCAACCATTCAATATAGGAACCGTACCCGAATATATTCGACATTTTGAAGCATTATCTAGGCTCCACACTTGGTAGCTACCGATGAACTGAAAGTGCATCAATGCATTCAAGGGATGAAAGTTGAAATCTACCAAGGAGTTAAAATATCGGGCACAAAAAATGTGGCATATTCTAATGTGCTGACTAAGGCATTGGAAGTGGATGAAGCTGAGGTGAAATTCCAAAAGTAGAGAGAATCTCAAAGGAAATTTTTCAAAACAGTTCAGCCTCAACAAACTAAAGGATGGAAACAACAAAGTGTGTGAAGAGGCATTGTGAAGAAAAAATTGAATCAAATAAGGGAAAGTGTATCCAAGGGTCTTTTCAATCTAATCAATGTTCAAGATATGGTAAAAAACATTTTGGAGAATGTGTGGCTGGTACTGGACAGTTTTAAGTGTAAATAATTTGGTCACGTAGTTATGGATCGTCCACAAATGAAGAATGATCAAGCCAAGGCAACTCCAAGAGTGTTTGCACTTACTGAGCCTAAGGACGTTGATTAACAATCTATTGTGTTAGGTGCCATTTTGATTAATGATGTGTCTCCTTATGTGTTGATTGATTCTGGTGCCACTAATTCTTTTATATCATCTGCATTTATGGTTAAGATAAATTGTTAACCAATGGTAACTGAGCATAATTATGATGTTATGTAACTGTCTGGGAGCAGTTACATCTTAATTATGTGTTGTTGGATTGTGTTGTTGGATTGAATGGTAGAAAATTGTATGCTGATTTTATAGTTATGGATACGAGAGGCTAGGATGTTATTTTGGTGATGGATGGGCTGTTTTGACATTTTGCAACTATAAAATGTCACATCAGAGTAGTCAGTTTCCAACCTCCTGACACAGAAGAATATTCCTTACAAGCAATGACGAATGCAACTTATATGTATGTCATATCATTTGTTAGAGTTCAGAAATTATTGGAAACTGGATGTGAGGGTTTCTTGGCAAGTGTAATTGACGTGCATAAACGGTCTAAAATGAAGTTACAGAATATTCCGGTGATTCAAGATTTTCCAGAAATATTCTTGGATGATCTACCGTGATCACCGCCGGACCGAGAGATTGAATTGGTGATTGATGTATACCTTAGGGCAGGACCATTGTTAAAGAACCTGTATAGGATGGCTCTAATGGAGTTAAAGGAATTAAAGGCAAAGTTAGAAGAGTTAGTTAACAAGGGTTTTATACAACCAAGCTTCTATCCATGGGGAGCACCGGTTTTATTTGTTAAGAAGAAGGATGGATCTCTATGAATCTGCATTGACTATCGAGATTTGAATAAATTGATGATAAATAAGAAGTACCCTCTACAGAATTGATGATTTATTCGACCAATTACAAGGTGCATGTGTATTTTCAAAAATTTATTTGAGATCAGCCAATCATCAATTGAAAGTCAATGCGAGGGATGTTCCTAAAACTACATTTAGAACTTGATATGGACATTACGAGTTTCTTGTGATGTCTTTTGGTTTGAAGAACGCTCCAGTAGCGTTTATGAACTTAATGAATCAGGTGTTCAAGGAATTTCTAGACAAAATTATTATCATATTTATTGATGATATATTGGTTTATTCATGATCAGAGGAGGAGCATGTNAAAGAATTAAATATGAGACAGCGGCGATGACTTGAGTTTGTTAAAGATTATGATTTTGAAATCAAATACCACCTTGGAAAAGCCAATGTTGTAGCTGATGCATTGAGTAGAAAATGTACTTTTGTTCAATCAAGGTTGTCGGCAATGTCGCTTCACTCAAAAATGGAAAATTTTTAGATAAGGCTAGTATCCAATTTGACTTCTATGCTTGCGATGTTATCGGTAAAGCCAAATAGAATTAAAGAAGCTCAATGCAATGATATGAAGTACAAGCATTATATGCTTGGAAAAGAACCTACTTCTTCCAAACTAACTTGTTGAAGTGATGGAATATTAAAATTCAAGAATCAGTGGTATGTTCTGAATAACTGAGAATTACAAAGAGACCTATTGAAAAAAGCTCATCCATCTATATTCTCAATGCATCCAGGAAGAACTATGATGTATCGTGATTTAAAGAAAATTTTTTGGTGGCCAAGTATGAAAAAGGATGTAATGGAGCATGTGAATTTATGTTAAACATGTCAACAAGTTAAACCTGAACATTAAAGGCCAGCCGGATCTTTACAATGTTTACCCATCCCAAAATAGAAATGGGACTACATTTCGATGGACTTTGTTATGTGATTACCAAAATCTACAGAGGGACATGATGCCATTTGGGTAATTGTTGATAGACTTACAAAATCTGCCCATTTCTTGCAAATAAAGAAGACATTATTTACTATTGAAAATATGCAGAATTATATATGCAAGAAATTATAAGGTTCACAAGATTCCAGTTTCTATAGTTTTGGATCGAGATACGAGATTTACATCTAAATTTTGGAAGTGCTTTCATAAGTCGATGGGGACGAACTTGAGTTTTAGTGCAGCATTTCATCCACAAACTGATGGCTAAACTAAAAGAAAAATCCCAATATTGGAGGATATGCTAAGGGCATATGTTTTGGATTTATAAGTAACATGGAGTAAGATATTGCCACTAGTGGAATTTACTTATAATAATAGTTTCCAAGCTACAATCGGTATGACACCATACGAAGCTTTATATGGTCAGAAATGTAAGTCTCCTTTGTATTGGGATGAGGTTGGTGAAGCTCAAATTTATGGTCCAGAAATTTTAAAGCAGACCTTTGATCAAATAAAGACTCTTTGAGAAAGAACCAAGATAGCTCAAAGTAGGCAGTAAAGCTATGCCAATCAAAGAATAAGAAAGTTGGAGTTCAAAAAGGGTGATGAAGTCTTTTTGAAGATTTCTCCATTTAAGGGCTTCATTAAATTCCAAAAGAAGGGAAAGCTCAGTCCAAGGTTTATTGGACCTTTTCCAATTGTGGAGAAGATAGGGAAAACCAATTATAAGTTTGAATTGCCATCAACCATGGAAGGAGTTCATAATGTATTCCATGTTTCAATGTTACAAAAATGTGTTTGGGATCCGAATCATGTGGTGGAACCAAGGATCATTGAAGGGGAACCAACCTTGGCATATGAAGAGAAACCAGTTAAGATACTTGACTATAAAGTAAAGGAGTTAAGAAGTAAAAAAAATTCCTTTAGTCAAAGTATTGTGGAGGAATCATCCAATAGAAGAAGCTACTTGGGAGAGACAACAAGACATGGAGGGAAAGTATCCCAAACTTTTTAACATTAAATTTTGAGGAAAACATTTCAAATAAGACAGGTGGAATGTAGCACTTGCACTTTTTGAAACGTGTCATAAGTAAATTATCAATGTATATTACTTGTGGTTTTGGGTATAAAACATTTTTTTATTGAAGTTTGTTGAAGTTAATGTTGGATTGTTTAAAGTCAGTTAACCATGATGTTTCAAACTATGGATATGTTGATTGTTGGAAGTTGGTTAAGTGTAGGTAAAAGTTGCGAGTAAAATAGAAAAATGAATGTTAGATTATTGGACGGATAGATTGTCACTTGCAATGATCGGTTGACCCTTAGAGGAAGTATCGGTTGACACATTATTTAGAGGTCGACACTTTAATGTATTATACTCGAATTTCAATTGACACAATATAAGATCGATTGAGCAATCTTAAGAGATAATTAAAGGAAGAGCCAAATTTTTTATGGAAAATAGGGATAAATCAGATTAATATTATTAAAGTTAGATTAGGATGATGACTTTGAGGAGCAGTTTAGAAGGGTTTAATGGATTGAAGACACCTCGTGCTTACTTTCCACCTCCACCTTGCATAATTTACCTTTTTGTTTTAACCCTAGCTAAACTTCATCTTCAGCCATCTTTGAGCCACCAAAATTCTCTCTCTCCTTCTCTGTATTGTCTTTATATTTGAGAGTTGTGATGAAGTTTTGGTTAGAAGTTGAGGAAGAGAAGAGTTTTGTGCACCTAAAGTGAAGTTAGTCCACCCTAAAAGCAAGGAAAGGAAGGAGAGGAGAAACCCACGACCAAGAGGTTTAGGATATAAGGTTCTCTATTATTAGGTATCTAATCTTACTATAAATTGATATTTAAGTTGATGTATTAGCCTTAAGTGGTTTATTGTGCATGATTTGCATGTATTATGTCAAGTTATCCAAAATTTTGGACAATTATGTGCTGTTTTGGAATCAGAATTTGTAAGTGGTCTTCAAGTGGTTAGTCAACTTTAACCTCCTACGATAATTTAAAGTAGACATATTAAGGATGATTTTGACACTCGCATGACTTTAAATGGATTAGTCTCGCTCAAGTTACAAAGGTTTGACGTTGCAGCAAAAACATTCCAAGATTTTTTATTTGAGTTTCTTTTATGGTGTTAGAGTTACCAAGTAATCAAGTGGAAGAAATTTAGCTATCAAGTGACCAAGTTTAAGCTAAGGACCTAAGGTAAGTCAACATTGCTTGTCTTTGGCCTAGAAATGAGTCTACATTACAAAGAGTAGTTCTTGAGGATTTATATAAATTTTTATAGTTAGAATGTGACTTTTATAATTCATGCACGATACAGGACTCTCTGATTTGGACCACCACCTAAAATCTACCTAATTTTGACAGACAAAGTACAATGGTCCCCAAAGCTTGTCTCCAACGTTCACCTTGGAGATCATCAGCCATCCAAGTGAAGAGAGAGAAGGAAGCTACAGAGATAAAACCCATGAAACCTATGACTTACCCATAAAACCCATTAAGATGTTTCCCGAGTAGCTTTGTTGCATTGGACTCTCCGTAATCGCTACGGTTGACTAAAAAATGGTGTCAAATTTTGATGTTCGACCTCTCCATGAAAGCTTGAGAGATTGGTCACATTTCTTGTGAAGACGTTGTCTTGATTTAGAGCCGGCAAGATCGTCAAATAGGCCGAGCAAGCTTCAAAGGTCTGATTGTGCATGATCCAAATGTGGTCCCCATGCTTTGTTGCTTGGACCACTAGCATGTGGTCCCCTCTCCACCAAAAAGGCAGCCAAGTTGGCGCCTAAAAATGGCCTCACATGGCCATGCACAAAATATAAAGTTTTATGAAAAAATTAAACCCTAAATATAAGTGTTACATTTATTTTTTCCAAGGGAACATTCTCCCTCCTTCAAGGGCCGCTTGGGTCATGGCTTGACTTAGAAAGGGAAGGATTCGGCTGCTCCATATCCACCTTGGTTGTCCTCTAATTTCTCATTTCCTTCAAATGGCTCTTGGGCCAAGGTTTGACTCCAATTTGGTGAAGACTTGGAGCCGACCAAGGTTGAATTCTTCAATGCAATAAGGAGCTACAAAATTAGTAAACATATTAGATAAACATTTATGGCAAGATAATTTTAGGGCCATCCATATCATGTCAAACCCTGAAATCCTTGAATTGAGAACATAGAACCCTAAAACCTTGAACTCTAAACCCTGACCTCTGGAACCCAAAAAC